>WKFP01014354.1:264533-314385 GCA_011057875.1 Pterocles orientalis | reverse complement strand
CCCCCCCCCCCCCCAAACCATAACAAGGTGCCTTTTTAAGAAGTAGTTCTCTTTCTCAGTATCTTGCTCTGGTTTTGATTATTAACAAATGAAATTATTTTTGTGTTTCCCCAAGTCAAGTCTGTTCCTTGCCCATGACCATAAGTGGTGAGTGAACTCTCCCTGTCCTTGCCTCAGCCTGCGAGGTTTTTTAGCTTTTGTTCTGCTGATTCTCCTCCCCATCCCACCAGAGGGTATGAAAGAGTGAGAGGCTGTACGTGCAGCTTGGTGACCCTAGACCACAACAGGACGAAATGTTCAGAGTGATGGTACTTAATTACTCCACAGGCAAATAAGTTTTCCTGCAGCAAAATTAATTTCTTTTTTTGCATTTCCTACTAGATTATTAAGTAGCCGAACTTTAAGATACTAACAAGTGTCTGGTCAAGCAGAACTGTTTCAGAAGTACAGTTGAGTATTTGTAATTTTTGTGCCCTTTTCTTGTAGGCTGATGTGTCCTTTTCTAAAATCCAGCTTATATGGGTTCTTCTAAATCTGGAATCTTTCGTGCAATTCTGATATATTTTTTCAGTTTTTATGAAGAGCTCTTCTGGAAGCGACTTAATATGTTTTAGCCACTATATTTTCCACTACGATGTGAATCTGTACTGATTTCATGGCATTTCTCACTGTTGATCCTTGATTCTTCTTAGCGTACTGACTTTTTACGTCAATATGTAGTTATATTGCTGTAGAGGAAGAAGAGGGTCATCTACCTATCAGAAATACCATTTATTTAAAAAGTTGGGTTTTTAATGTGGTATGGGGTTTTTTTAATTTATATTTTTTAATCCCTCTGTGTGTGTGTGTGTGGGTAAAAGTTATTTCATATACCATCTGTGGAGTGTTTTTTCCTCTCTCTTTTCCCTGCAATCAAATAATAATTTGTTCCTTTAGTTGTTAATCCAAATTGGTTTTATGTATTTAAAATACCGAAACAATGACTATTTTTATTGTTAAAGATCGTTATGGATTAATCATTAATGGTTCAGTGCAAATCCTTGGCATCTTGTAATGAGGAGTTACATAGTTTGTCATTATCTGTTTCTCTACTTTGGGGCTAGAAATCGAGTTTGCTTAACGTTGGCAATTATGTGGATGGTTTATCACTAGTTTATACCCTGGGAGTAGGTAAAAAATTGCAACAGTATAGCTGTAGTAATCTGAGTTCTAAAAATAGGGAGAAGGTTCACATAATTGTTTTAAATATTCAGTGAGCTTAAATGAAGTAGACAATGACTATTTGCCTTTTTAAAATTATTTTAATAGTTGTCTTTATGTGTAATGTATACAGTTTGCCTTTTGGTGGAGACCTAGAATGCTCTGCAAACATTTTGCTGGAAGGTAAAAGCTGCTGACTCATTGAATTCAAGAGGGTAGACTCTGGGTTATGGGGTAGGAGGAGAGGCTTATTAAGACTGTGAAACAGGAGACAGACAAAACACTGTCCAAGTCTTAGAACTTCTTACGAAATACATAAATATGTAGCATAGAACGGAGGTGGGAGAAGGAGTTTGGAGGTGTCTCAAGGAAATGAAGTTATAGGGAAAAGATGCATTTAATGAAAGCTCACTATGTGTGCTAGAAATGTGTTTTATGTGCCCCCCAAGCAGATGAAAAGGTGCTTTTTTCTTTTCATGAATTGAGACAAAAACATAACATCACTACTCCACTGGAGACTCCTATGGGACAGGTGTGGTCAGAAAAAGACTGCTAACACTGTCTGAAGGGAGGGAATCTGAGTGAGCAATGCTTTGAGACAGTTAACATTCACTGTTCTGTAACAAGTTTTTGCACACATTTCCAGACTATTTTTTCTAAGGCGTACTTAAACTGTGAGCATAATGTGGTTTTTTTGTATTTTCCCTCTTTATTAAAAAAAAAAAGGAAAAAGTAGTCAGATTTTTAGGTTTGCTGTGTTTTAGGTTATTGACTTGAAGTTCTTTGTGTGTAATTCTTTCCTGTCTTTATTGAAAGATGGCAATAAAAAAATATGTGGTATTGATGTAGTCTAACACAGGCATTAAAAGGAATGTGGACAACCCAGAAGCTGCCAGTTACAAGTAGTTTGATCACCAAGAGAGGCAAAGACACAAGGAAATAAGTATTTAGCACTTCAGGTGGGTGGATGAGCACAGTGAGGTATATTTCTCTAATATAGTAGTTTTACATATATTATTCTCTGGGACAGTACAATGACAGTTGGATGTTGTGTCTTTAATTCTGTGGTCATAGAGTATATATTACCTTTTTTTAAAATTAGCATAAATATTTAACATACAAAGGGTAAGCTTTTGTATCAATTACAAGGACAGACATGTCTTCAATATAAAGAGTCTTAAAAGTACTTTAAGTGAGTTTAGGTGGCTAAACTGCAATGTTCTCATAAGTCTTTTAATGTTATAGGAAGAAAACGCACCAAATGTACAGAGGTACAAATATAATAAATTTTTTTGTCATTAGATCAAACTATTTCAACTGTACAAGATTATTCTTTTCTATAGGAGAATAAAAGAATTGTCAACTAATACATTAAAATGCCACTGAGATCAGCCTTTTATTTTTCCTTCTTCCTTCTTACCTTTCTTTTTAAGAAAAATGGTAGCTCTCAGGGAATTATACACTTTTGGATATAGAGCAGGGAATAGGCATACCTTTTTGACAGAGTTCTTCTGATTTTTCTTTCCTTATATTGAAAGTTGTATGAATTCATGTATGAAGCAGGTAAAAATACAAAAAACCCTAGACTCCATGTGAAATTTGCTATCCTAAGAGCAAAACTTAGAAGCTGCATTGAGAAAATAACTCCTGTAAACCCCAACCAGCTGACAGAACAATATGGAATTTTATCATCATGTCAAAATGTTTTTAGGTCATTGTTTCTCAGGCCATAAAATCAGATTGTTCAGTTCTCTATTAATTAACATCCCTAGCCCATTGATGCGATGTTAAAATGTCAGAACAGCACACATTTCCATTTCAGTGTGATACCAGAGATACTTCTGAGTTTGATGTTTCTTTTTAATGGCCATGTCACATCCAGCAGATGACTCTTCTTTGATCCCAGCGCTTCACACGCTGCTAACCTGTACAGTAGTGGTGCAGCTTCACTTTTTATATGTTCCCAGTGTATCTTTTTGGGACTTCGAAATATATCAAACAACAGAACAGCAAATGTTTTGTTTTGTTGTTTCTGTACTTTAAAACATTAACTGTGTAACAGCAGTTTAATTCAGGTTTAGTTTTATTTTCTGAGTTCAGAAACAGAGAAGGCACCAAGCAGTAAAAATCACTTGCAAGTGGTATCATGGATTGTGAATTATTAATTAACAAATATGAAATACCTGTAATAGTACTGGTAAAAACCCACACAAAACAAAACTTATCCAAATAAAACCCTGAAACATGAGTCAAAATGCATGTGTAGCAATATTCTCAAAGTATTTTATGAAATCTATTCTCCATGAATATTTAAAACTCAGGAAGAACTGCTTAATGAATTACTACCTTTTCTCCTTGATTTCCCTGTCTCCATCACTTAATATGTAAACATTTGCAAGTGTTAATTATATATGAAAGAGTGTATGGGCCATCTCCTCTTGTTCTTCTGGCTACTAGCCTGTCTGATTGGATGTCAAGCTAGCCACTCTTGCAACTGATAGTTTCGCAAACAAATTATTACTGAATTTCTCAACATAGCAAATGTGTCTCCACCCCTAACTCTCTTAGGGGCTCAGAATAATATTCTGAAGGAAATCAGTAAGTATTTTGAGGTTAAAGGGAGTGCATCTTTCAGCAAGAGTGCTGCAGTTGTGCACCATCTCCACCCTTACTGTACTTAGAGGATGTTTCCCCTGTTCCAGATCTCTGGTAGTGTCATAGATCTAATCAGATAAGGACAGACACAGCAGAATAGGAGGCAATAACTAAAGAAAGAGTACCGTCAATTCGGTTTGGCTGGGGTTTAGGCAAAGCAGCATGTACATGTGTTTGAATGGGTGGATGGAGTAACTCACCGAGACTGGAAAAACAGAAGAGTTGAGAGGGAGGGGAAAAATAGGAATTGAGATGAAATATATATGATAGCATCACAGTTTCAAACCAAATATCAGTGTTTACAGCTTGTGCTATTTCATTACTGCTTGTGATTGCATGCCAAAATTGCCATGACTGATACAGGGTTCTTGTGGTTCAAGTGAAGAAGGTTCAAGAACTCAAGAGGCCCTGGGTAATGCAACTTAGACATTCTGTGTGTATTTACCACTCTAACATGGTGGCTTCAGGTTTTTTTCAAAATTACTTTTTTTTTTTTTTTCTGGATGGGAGTAATTTTATAGAACTTCAAAAATCATTCCTTACCTTCATAAACCACTTTGGTTTGCCCTTGGATAGAAAACAAGATTGCCAGTTATCCCAGAAGTAGTTTCATGCAGACTAACATTGTAGGCTGAATTCAGTTAGTGTTCCAACGTAAAGGATTGTTAAGTATGAGCTTGTCAGTGAAATGAATTTGGTCCCTGTAGTATTCTAACTTTTGTGATGAATATTTGAACTACAAGATATTTTTTCCATTTACATAGTCAACTCTGTAGAAATAAGTATTTTTATTTGTATTCATACATGAGGGCATTTGGCAATAAAATACTGGCAAGAGAAAAAAAAGTTACTTTTTATATTTGTATATTTGCAGATAAAAGTCCAATCTGGTAGATCATGCTTAATTCATACAATAAAACTGTAAATTGCTGTTCTTTGCTGCCACTGAATGATGTTACCCATTTGGAAGATATTCTTCTGATAGTGATTTTTAAAATAATGCTTAAATATTTCTGCTGATCTTGAAGTGCTCAGCAAAGTTGCTATTTAAAAAAAAAAGTAATTTAATCTCCATTACTTTTGATAGTCTTGATTATTATTGACAGTGAGGGTATTGATGTCACCATGTGTAACTGGATTTAGGTCATTTCAGACTGAATTCTGTGTTAGCATGGAAAGAATACAATCTTCACTAGTGTACCTTCAAGCTACAGGCAAACAGAAAAGTAGGGATTAAGGGGGTGTTGATGCAACATACAAATACTGAGCACCAAATTGTAAATTGTCTTTAGAAAATAATGTAGCTTTTCTCTTTTACTGTTTTGATAAGTGGGAGTAGAGAAAGACAATGGGGAAAACTAAAGAGGACAGAAGGTAGCTGTAGACTAACATCTGTTTATCTGTGGTATAAATCAGGGTTTTGTGAATATTTTGGCAGAGGATGAGTAAACAGGACGCTGTTGAGGAAGAAGTGTTGTTCAGTGTCTGAATTTTATCAGGGAGTTTCAACCTAGTAAAAGAGAAGGCAAAATAATATTTAGGGATGCAACTGACTGTTTATGTACAGAACTAGATACGGCTCTTAAGGGAACCCTGTGAGAAAGGGGTTAACTGTATCATTTTACACCATAGTAGATACATGAAAGGCAGTTGCCTGAAGCCTGTTTACTTGTTTGTAGTAAACCCAAATTTTCATATTCCTAGTACTCATATAGTCTGATATAAGTCAAAACACAGTAGTTGTGTAGGATTGACTTCCTGTTGTAGAAATGTAGTCAACAGTGAACGTGTGCTGATGCCATAATTAGTTTAGGAGTACTGAAAAAATGCCAGGGCAGCTTTTGAGCAGTAGTTTGTATCACCTGTACCCGAGGTAGTCTCTCTATGTTTCTGTATGTAATAAAAGTCAGTACATCCTTGGGAAGAAAAACAGTAAGAACTGACATTGTTTTCTCATTTTGTATGTTGTCCTTTTTAACATAAAGGAAGACAACATTTTAATCATCATTTAGTGTAAACTTCATTTTGCAATTCTTTTGCTTCTCTCAAATCTAATATAATGTTTGTGTATAACTCTGTAGCTTCAAGGCATCGGTTCTATCCAGAGCAGTAAATTCTATTGCTTTAAAAATAACATTGTAATCCGTTTTCTGTTTTAAGGAGACATCTCTGAAACTTAGGTTTTAAGCTAATATATTCAGATTCTAATATGCCCACTCATCTTTGCTTTCCTAAATGCTCTAGAATGTGTTTGTGGAGAGCTATGAATCTAGGCCTTGTTTCTGCAGCAGGTGATAAATACATAGTCTACTTAACCTGAAGGTAGCACCTTGCCATAAACTATCAGAGAAGTAAGATGCTTCTTTGCAAATGCATTCATTCTGTAGTTTGGGTTTTTCATATATCTGATACTTTATTGTAGTGGGATTTATGTGACATCTGTTCCTGGTTTAGCCTTCACTACCTTGCTTTGCTTGCTAGAGAAGCTTATCACCTAAATTTTTAAGACAGTATCCTCTGTTAGTATTGAATCCTTTATCTAGAAAGTGCTGAAGAGAGGAGAATGCAGAAGTAATCAGAAGACTTCTTTTTCTGATTCTATACTTGTAAAGTAGAGCTAAGAAATTATATTTAAATGTTTGCCTATAAAAAGTACTTTTAAATTTTGCCGTAGCTTCTTAAACAGTTTTACTGCTTTCTCCAGAATGTTAAAGAAACTGTTTTCTTTTGTCATAGGGTTCTGGCATATCTGCTTAGTGTCAGAGGTGGGTAGGAAGGGCAGATGTGAAGCCTGGCAAGAGAAAGGCATGGCTGTACTTCAGCAAGACTCACTACTAATCCTGCTGTTTTCAGTCTTCCACATACCTTAAAACTAGTTGTTGAAAAAGTTGTTCTTAGTGAATCAACCCTTCTTTTTAACCTTTAAAGTACTTTCAGTAAAGGCATCAATGAAATTGTAAACAATATGTCTCTTCAGTATCTCGTAACAGCAGTCATAAATGTCAAATATGTTCTCTTTTTTTTCTTGTATTTTATACCACACCACAAATTATACAATAATTTGTAAATTTAATATTGCACTATTCTTTGTAATAAGTGCTTAATCTTCTTGCAAGAAAGATTGTGTAGGCAAATATACAAAAAACAGTATTTGGCAATAGTTGGGCTGAATTGATAAAAGGAAAAAGCAGATAGCAGAAGTGTCTGGAAAGAAAAATTATGGATAGAAAAACAGGAAAAACTGTTGCAAGAGTAACTACTGGAAAAGTGGTGGGCCACAAGCTCATACTGGAGTCAACACGTTAATGCTTGACTGTAATGGATAACTAAGTAAATTTCAAGCTCTTTTGTACCTAAAATAAGTGCTAGAACTAGTTTGAGTCAATATTTTTGTTTTTTCATGATGGTCTGGTTGATGTTTTTCTTATCTAGTAACACAGTGAGACAGAAGAGTTGGGGAGATTCTTGCAGCTGCATTGATGCTTAAGGCAGACTGTTAAAGACAAGACAATCAATGTTGCACTTGTGAGAACAGGATAGTTCTTTTTTCTGCATCCAAGCTACACAAAGCTGATGTTAACTACCTGCAGAAAGCTAGCAGCCACCCTGGTGCGGGGCTTATTATCAGGAAAAACTACATTTTGAGAAACGAAAACTTGCAAAATAACTTATGAACAAACTTTGAAAACAAAACCAAAATAAAACAAAGCCCCAGAGCAGGTGGAGGCAACATACATAAAAGATGGACTTATGCAGCTGTGGGACATAAACACATCAGCACAGCAGCTTCCGTGTAAGTGTGCAGTTCACTTTTTCTTTACTTTCTATATACATTTTTTTGCATGGCATGTACTTCAGAAATGCTTTGAACATGCTATTAGTAGTTCCGTGCTTTTATGGTTTTGGGAATACTTTGATCATGGTATGCATACCAAAATCCAATAAACTATTGTTGGTTTTTAAGGGCTTGTATTATACACAGTTTAAAAAAATACTTATCAGGTTTTAACTTGGATATTTCCTTTTATAAGTGTTTTCTGTTTTTACTGAAGTCAGTATTGGCTGTTATGCAAACGGTTGTTGAGCAAGATTCCGAAGAAGGGAAAGTCTTTGGAAAGTACAGAGGTACAAGAAAGTGTCTGCATGTATTGCTTGCTTTGTCATTGAAATTTGGTTCAACAGAGTTTGTTTTTACTAATTGTGAAATTTCCTGCAATATAAATGTCAGTAATATAAATCATTATTTATCTTTCCTTTCTGTGTTTTGTTCTTTTAAGACTTATTTTAAACAAAATGTGCTATGCTTCATGAATGTTTGGTCATTTCTGAGAACAGATATGCAAGTGAGATTATTCTTTTATACAGGGCACTTAGAAAATATGTATAATATTTTACTGGTGAAACAATTATAGGCCTGTAGTCTGTGTATTAATACATTACTTTAAGAAATCCATGAACACTAACTGTTTTCCTCACCAAAATTATATGAAATATGCATACCGGCCTTGTCTTATGAGTCAGAATTTTAAGGATGTGACGTTGTAAATAGTGAACTCTTTTAGGAGTATGTTTTCGAAGACATTTATATAGAATATTAATCAACTACTTGCAGAGTACTAGACTTATTAGATATGTAATACCGTTTTGTTGCTGGTTTTGTCTTCCGATGGCCATAACCAGCCAAAATGAAACTTCTCTTTTTATTCAACAGAAATATTAACTGCTTTATAACCTCATGAAAACAGCTAGCTAGCTTTTCTTTTAAAGCTGCATTATGTATTTATTTTTTCTTTGAAAACTACAGTACCTACTAAGGGATAAAGAAACCTCAAAAGGAGCTGGTTGTCCATTTGAATTTTTTAATGTATTTTGAGTGCTAATCTGTTTAAAAGTCTGTTTGGAAAGTACCAGTGTGTCTGCTGGTATCTCTTTGATTCCATTCAGTGTAGAAATACAGTTGAATACAGTCTTAACCAAGCATACTCTGTATGGCTTGGCTTACCAAAAAATTTAGGAATTGAATTTATATGGTGCAACTACAGGATTAATTACCTGGAGTAGCCGTAATTGACATTTTAATTTAATTTTAAGCTAATATGCTTTATTTTGTATTTGTGATTGTCTGAATGTATATACAGTTATAACTGGTCAGTGGATACAAGGTCACTTCTAAAGCTTAAGTATCTACTCATGTCTGACGGTGTAAAGTAGCATATTACTCGTAGTTTTAAAAAAAACAAGAACTTAAAAGATTCAGCATGCTGAAAGGAAGGAAGAATCACAATATTTAAAGAGAATATCAGAAATATTTTCAAAATTATTAAACAAAAGGAAATTATTGTTTCAGATATTTCAGATAAGAGGACCAAAAAGTGGTATTTGTCTTGTAGAAATGAGGATGCAGATGAAATAAGTAGCCTAGTAGATCTTTTGCATTTTCTTCCCCAGTTTTAAAAATTGTTTGAAGTACAAAATTCGAAGTATGCCTTTTTAGCTGTTCCAAAAATCAGTTTAACATTTGTCATGTCATTTTTCACAGTGAAATTTCAGCCAGGACTGTTATGACCAGAATATTCCACAAAATTTTTTAAAGAGAACTGTGAATACAGCCACAATGCTGGCTTTAATTAGGTTTGTATGCATTGTCTGTGGGTTTTAAGTTACTACTTAGTTCTTCCCATTGACTATCTGTACTTTTAACTATTTTTCCCCACTTTTTTCCTTGCACTTTTCAACACAGAGTTCATTGGTGCCATGTTTTAATTTTTGTAAGTCTATTAATGCATTTCCATTTTCTTATGGGAGATAACAATTATTAAGTGTCTGCAGATTTTATTAATGTGCTGTTTACTGTCTGATTCATAATTTAGGCAAGCCAGTTCACCCATCTCTAATAGATTATGAAGAAGCAAAGATTGATGAGCAATCCTAACAAATTCAAAACACATATGATCACTGAAAAGATTTGTGATACTAAAAGCATGACAGACTGTAAAAACCAGAAGAACAAAATCAAGTATTTCTGAAGTAATCTGGCCACATGAAACAAGCTTATCTCATGTGTGTTACATCAGTGTAACTCCAGCTCAGTCATAATGTGAAATGAAACACTTTTTACATGAATAGTATTTAGTCTGAGTATGAATGTAATTCAGTTTGTGGAAGTGCAATGCATCTGTATTAACAGACGCACAATGATTTAAAAAAAAAAAAAAAAATTCCGCTAGCAGATGGTGTCCAACAAAGACCACTATTGTTTCAGTGTGAGATGCTTCAAGTGTTCTGGGCATTTAGCCCAGACAGAGCCATTTTTCCTATAGTATGTGACCAGGCAATAACAAAAAGAATGAAAATAGAGGTGTCAGTCCATATAAAAATATTTTTATAACTTAATATATCTAGCAAGTCAGTGGCAATGATTAAACCAAGTTAAATTAACGAAACTGATAAGATCATTCTTTTTACATTTTCATGTCTCTCCAAACAGTTATTTGGCATTCTACCTTCTAGGAAAAATGGGTTTGGAAAGTTAAGCTACCTGCTGGTAGCGTTTAAATGCCCACAGATAACATAACTGAAGCAACCTGGTGCCTGAAAGTGAGTGTTAGGGCAATCAACAGGAACAATAAAAATCTATTCAAATAGAAAATCTGCAAATCCCAAGGATTTGGAGCCTCCGTATGGATTTTCCACAAATTTTGCTGTTTTCAGCAGAATCTAAGCTTTTATTTTAAAGGTGAACTGCAAAGCTGAAAAGACAATTGAGTTAATAAAACATATGCTGAATCCCCCGCTCTCCTTTTTCAGCCTCCTAACTGGGGCCGTGTGCCACATATGTTTTAACTTTTATTTTTTTTCTTAAAAAAAGTGACAACAAACTCCCTCTTTAAATATCATCTAGTACTTTCTTGTTAGCTTCAAGAATAAACTTCTCAATATGTTAACCCTGAAGTATTTCTTAGATCCCTGAATTTGTTTTCTTCAAGTCAAAAGACTGCCCTCCCTCAACTTAGTTGTATCCACTTTCTTTGTCTGCATTTACGTCTTTGAAATGTGAACTCTTGAGCGTACAGCTGTATTCTTCCGTTTATATCTGACTTTTTTTTAAGAAGAATGAGATTAAGTGTTTTTGGGAAAATGCAAGGATATTACAGATATAAAATAGGCTACAAAATATAGGATAAAATTTTGGTACACATAGCTTGAATGAAGAATGACTATTGACTTTAGTTTACAACCATCAAAGTGTTTTTAGTTTTAAAGAGTAAAAAATCAGATGAAGTCTCACAACTGCTATGATAAATTGATTTGGAGTAACTTAAGATCTATGAGAGAGTTTTATATAAAACATTTCAACTGGTATTCCTTATTTGAGAATATTTAGTGATACTCTTTACTAGTTCAGTGAAAACAGGAATAGGATTTTACCGACTAATCAACGAATGAAAACCAGATTCCAAAATGATGCTGATGATAAGAGAAGTAACTAATACTCCTGTTAGTAGGTATGAAATTTTAAGTAAAAAACCCCAAATTACTGTACATGTATTTTTTTCATTATGCATGCATTTTATGATGAAAAGGAGAAATCCTATTAAAAATACTCTTTTTTTTTTAAATATAAGGGAGAGGTAGTGTTGAAGACTATGGGACACTGGGACACATTCTTTGTGTTCCAGTGACCTTTGTTATTCTAGCAGTGAATAACAGATGCAATGTAAAAACTAAACCAGAAGATGCACCTAATAAAAAGAATATTTACAATATTTTTAATTTTTAAGAATATTTTTAATTTTATATCATTCCAGTAAGACTACTACTTGCTATGTTCTCTTTATCTTTTTCTTCGTAGTATTCTTTTTCTTCATTGATCTTGACTGGCAATAAATGTGCTTTGCCAGTAATTTCAGTAAGAAAATTAAAACCCTTAAAAAGGGAAAGACGTCCTTTGATTTCTGAGAATTTCTCACAAAACAATTACAGGTAATTACAGCTAATTGTTTGAAAGTGTTTCACCCTCAACATTTTAAGACTATATAAGACATGATGAATAGTTTCGAAAAAATTTTTTACCATTTAATTTCGTGTTGAAATACAGGTATAATAAATCAAGCTGTACTTTGAATAACACAGTGGAATTATTTACATGTAAAGCAAAGATGCAGGGCTGCAGCCTGTACTTATAACAGAAATAATTAACTTGGTTAATTATGCCAATCTGTTGTCTCTATGTTATGACTACTAGAGTAAAAAATAATGTTGAGAATCATAAAATATATTTGATACAAATAATATTCATTATTAGTCAGTTACCTGCTTTGCTTTTTAAATCATAATAAATGTTTTCAGTTACATCTGTGAGTGAGATGATAATCTGAAGTAGACTTCTATTACATCATATGATACAGGTCCAGTTTGAGATCTACTGCAAAAATAAAACATCTTTTCTATTTTATTTGAATTTTTGGGACTTGTTTTAAGCTCAATTTAAAAATACTTTTTATTCAGTCTAAAGAGGTCTCAAAATGGTTTTTTTGGCTCACATACAGACCATGCTTAATTGATGTACAGATGTGGGATAATAATGTAAAAGGCATTTTGGAGCCATTCTTTCTTCACATGGGTAAATGGAAGAGATTAGAGATTGAACTACTTGGTAAGAATGTGAAATCCATCTAGGGTAAGGAGCAGATCAGCTCAAATATTCTGCTGTAAAATGGAGCTCCGATTTTTTTTTTCATGTGAAATTTTTTTTTAATTCACTATAACTCTGAGTTGCTGGACCTTACTTTTTGTATTTCACAGATTTAACAGATTTTAGTAGTTACTATAGGAGCTATCACTTTAATTTCCTGAATTCCTTTTTAGTAGTCTTACTGTGAATCTAATATGTTGGTGATTTTTGTGACTAATTTAATACTTAAAAAATAAGATGCACAGAATATGCTAGACATACCGAAATATGTGCTTGATTGTATTATGAGAAGCTGTGGAAGTTTTTCTGTTTGTGTGTACATCGATGTAATTAATTCTACAGTCTTCAGACATTTGTACTACATTTGAACTACATCACCTTGGAATAATTACCATGCGTTAATCGTTCAATATAGTAGAAGTTAGGACACAGGTCCTAAACTCTGAGTTGGCCTTTGATTATCTTTCAAAATCCATCTAGTGATTATAATTAATAAACTCATTCCTTATCTAACCATTCATGCATTACGTAAAAATTAGAAACTTTTTTCCTTTTTGATTTGCCTTTACATATCTCACAGTTGTTGCTTTAAGTTATATGGAGATAGGTTCAGCACTTGGGTCCACAACATAAGAAGGACAGGGGGACCTGTTGGAGCGAGTCCAGAGGAGGGCCACAAATATGGTCAAGAGGGCTGGAGCACCTCCCTTACGAGGACAGGCTGAAAGAGTTGGGTTTGTTCAGCCTGGAGAAGAGAAGGCTCCAGGGAGACCCTGTAGCAGCCTTCCAGTCTCTAAAGGGGACCTACAGGAGAGAAAGGGAAGAGACTCTTTATCAGGGAGTGTAGTGAGAGGATGAGGGGTAACAGTTTAAAGCTGAAAGAGGGCAGATTTAGATTAGATATTAGTAAGAAATTTTTCCTTTGAGGCTGGTGAGACACTGGAACAGGTTGCCCCGGGAAGCTGTGGATGCCCCATCCCTGGAGGTGTTTAAGGCCAGGCTGGATGAGGCTTTGAGCAACCTGGTCTAATGGCAGATGGCCCTGCCCATGGCAGGTGAGTTGGAACTTGATGATCTTTAAGGTCCCTTCCAACCCTAAGTATTCTATGATTCTGTGAGTTTCAGTAACTTTATAAAAAAGAGGGTGATCTTCCTGAGAGATGTGAAAAAGCTTGCTTTCCCTTCACTCAAAAACTTAAAATGACAGATCACTTTCTCTGAAGAGTATTTTTACATAAGAGATATTTCATCCATAATCAAGCAAAATATTTGTGAACCTTTAGACATGGACCTCTCCAGTATGAAAAATATCACTCCATGCTTATGTGGTGCTAAATCAAAGGAAAAAATGTCAGGTTTTTAGAAGTCATAATTGATTTAAGAATAAACTGTGCTGGATTAGATCAAAGATCCATTTGGCCAAATATCCTGCCTCTGACAGTGGCCAGAAGCAGTTCTAAGATATCGCTGGGGAACTTTTCCTGTTTCCAACAATCTCAAGTTTAAGGCTTATTTAGTCAGAATGTTCATTTGGCCTGTTGTGCTTAGTGCTCATTGGTGTATTTTTCTTCTGTGGATAGATCTAGCTGCTTTGAACCTGTTCATGCTTTTGGTCTGTAGGATGTCTTTTGGCAATACATTATTCAGTTTAGTTGTGAGCAGTGTGGACAACATCTCCCTTTATTTGTTTTAAATCTGCTGTCTTGCAGTTTCATTTTATACCTGCATGTCCTTGTCATATGAAAAATGGTGAATAACACCTGTAGCTAACATTCTGCTGAAGACATTTCTGTCCTGTGTTTATTTGGATATAATTTTCAGGCTCATTCAAATCTCTATTTACATTCTAATTCTCCTTGCTTAAGAAATGCCCATATCCCTCATCTCTAATCACATCCTGTCTCCAATGTCTGGATTCTGGATTGTGAACAAACTTTGGAAGTGGTGAGACATCAGGAGTCTCTTCTTTCACGGGACAACGAGAGGGACGTGATGGCCCATTCTCACTGAAATCCCAACTGAAAGTGGTCGGCTCTTTCTGTTAGTATATTGAGAGATAGGGAATCATAAAAATAAGGCAAGGGGTTCTTAAAAGGTCCTCTTAACCACCCATGTGTTCTCATACGGAAACAGTTTCAGATGGAGGTATGATGCTTGACTGGTGAGTGAGCTACATACTTTTTCCAGAGATAGTTATTCCTTGAAATATTACTTAGCTTATTGTGAATGCATTGTATAGTGCATCTCTTACGTGCTGTTTTTACTGTGTATGCTTGTTTTCTTCCTTAAACAGGAAAAGGGAAACAAGGAGCAGGATGATGCTACCAGGGCATCTCATCCAGCCCCTACCTCGCACTCTCTGTCGTCAGGAACCCCTCATACCTGGACAAGAAGTAAGCCAGAGAAGTTGTTCTGACAGTGGAACTCCTGGCTTTTGACTTTCCCAGAGATTCTTGTATGCCTCTACTGTCACATGATGTACATGTGGTCCCTTCATGTGACAGAAGAGGACTTGGGAAAGGCAGTGCTCCAGCTAGGTTTTTTTTCTTGCTGCCAGATAAATACTTTCCAGTCTACTCTCTCTTGTCTGGATCAGCAGAGCTCCTAGAAGAGAGGGCAGCCAGGAAGGATCCTCAGGCTGGATGAATCACCCTGTTGGATCCTTTGAGGCTCAAATAATACTATTGCAAAGAGGAGGTTTTTGTTAGCTTTGAGTGAGCCCCAGTGATTGCTTCTAGACTTGAAACATTCTGCAAATCAGTCTTTAAACTGACATTAAGCTGATGACATTTTTATGTATAGAAAAGCAATTTTATGTAATGTTGAGGTTTTAGAAAAATTAAGTTGTTTTGTTTCTCTTTGGAGATTTGCTCATTTTGCTTCTTAGTAAAAAAGAGAATCTGTACTTGCTTGTGGAGGAATAGCATAGGTAGATTGAGTAGAATGTTTAGCTGGTCTTTCAGACAATTTGGTATTGATCCTGTAAACACCTCAGCATATGCTTAACTTCGAGCCTTTTTGTACGTTATTGAAACTACTGACTACTGTGTACTCAGAGTTCTCAGTTGTAGTTTGCAGTAGCAGAACATTTGAATATGATTTGTTTGTTTAAAATATGCATTATATAGAGACTGCAGAGCGGACTCACTTGGGAATAATGTTGCCATTTTGTAGTAGGATAGGATGCTAAAATCTAGAAATGTCTAGGCCAGCTAACTCTATGAAACATTTTTGGCAAGATTTTATTTATTGAATCTGGCTTTTCAGTATAATTACAAATCAAGTAACGTTAACTATTTTTTTTTATTTAAGGCTGCACCAATGATAGCATTTACTGTTTTGTATAGAGAGATGATATGGCAGATCAGAAAAGGATTCTGTATGTCTGTGGTGACTATATTTTACAGTGTCTGATAGGTTTTTATGGAAGCTTTTTGGTGATCTCATCAACAACAAGTCTATTGTTTCGTTACTATCAGATTCAGTGTGTTTGTGATTAAATCAGCAGAATGGAGAACATGAAGGGAGTGCTGTTCACTTTGCAATCATTTCCATCTGTTATAAATTTTTATCAGATGTTGGGAAACAGCAGACAAAACTCAGAGCAACTGCTTTATCCAAGTTCCAAGAAACAGTGATACGTAATTGGCATATATTGTGCTCTTAGTTTAATCTGTCCATTTTGATATTTAAAAGATCCTATGGTATACTGGTATTAATAGAGTATATAGAAAGCTATTTCCATCATTCCTCTCATTATTTTCTTTTGAAGATGAATCTGATATGTATGTTTTGGTATGTAGTAAACATGAGCACTGATGATGCTTTTTTTTGTAAAATGGACAGTCAGAATGAGACTTGGAGAGGAAAGTCTCCAATAGACATGTGCTGCTGTCCTAAGTTGCCACAATGGATGATATAGGAATCTGCACATGGAATTGGCTGGACGGTGGCCAGTACCATTTGCCTGGACGATGTGGGAGAGGAATCCATCAGCAGTACATATAAACTGATTTATAATTAGATGGTCCCAAGCAATGAAGTCTTATATTTCTTCTGAAATTCTTTTTTAGTATTAATTGTTCTAAATAGATGTTCCTGGTTTTTATATAAATGTCTGAGATGCTTTTAATAACTTGAAGGTTTTCACTCCAAAGAAATTGTCTGCAAAAAAGTTGTGTGGTTTCATCTGAAGAATGAGAAATATTTTATCTTTTTTTTCTAAATTACTGAGATTTTACTATCTCATTGACTCAGATATTAGAAGTCTGCAGTATTTGTGTTCTTTCTACCCTTTTTTGTGGTTCCTCTGTCTCATTTTCTTTCTGAAATGAATAATGTGATTTTTCTTCATCTTCATGTCGGGGGTGATTTTTTCGTGGTGGGAATAGTTTTTTGTTATCCTTTGTGGAGTTCCTATATTGCTGTGTTGGCCATTTTGACATGGGAAATCCAGTTTCATTTATAGTGTTCTAAACTGAGCAATATTGGCTGTCTCTTGTAATGCCAATATAATACTTTTTGTATTACTCTCATGTGCATTTTATGTTGTTTTCCACAACTATATATTACTGGAGGTCTTCATTGAGCTGACACTGGTGAAGTTCAGAGGTTTTTCATGAGCTCATTTCTTCCAGCTGTGTAAGTAGTACAAGGGTTTCCCTCTGCAGAGTCTCCTTCAATTTTGTAAGATAATTTACTTGGAATTTCTGAGGACTTGACTGTGGCCATTTGTTCCATTCTCCATTCCTGAGTGAAAACCATGAGAAATCACCATATTCTGTCTGGGCTTCACTGAGCTCCTGATTTTGGATCTTCTGGAAATGTTACCCTCATGTACCTCACTCAGTTTTTTAAGAGTATTTAACTTGATGTTACTAACTTTGACATACTGAAAGGTAATCAAAGAATCATAGAATGGTAATTGCTTTTTCTTGTTTCAGTTTGGCTGTTTTTTTCACTATGTGCTTTGTTTTCAATCCATTTCTCACCATTTTCACTTTTTTCAAAGCCGCATCATAAAAGCTTTTTGAATATGTAAAGCTGTTCACCTTGTTGTCCATTACTCTGTTCATCCACACCTTCACCAACACTTTGGAATGAAACTACTAGATCAGTGAGACAACACAGAGACCCAGTGTTCAAGATGTTGATGATTTTATTAGTTACTTAAATTTACTCACCAAAAGCTGCCGTGAGGTTTACTGTGCTTTCCTTGGTCATCCCTTTTGTTCCAAAAGTACAATGTTTGTTACTATCTGGTTATCTGATATAGCATTTTTTTTCAGATGAGTTAGGAATAGCCATTCCTAAGTTCTTTCTGGTGGAGGTACTCTGGAACTTTATCACGCTTGAATTGGTTGATATCTCTTCTTCTGACATCTCTGTCTCTGGACTTGTCTCATCTTTATATCCAAAGCAAATCAGGTTCTTAAAAAATTATCTCCCTAGCATCTTCTTTTGAGAAAGCTGACACAAATCGGCTAGTTATCTTATCAGCAATGGTTTTGTTTTACTTTGGTATTCCCTGTAATCCCATGTGACCTAGTGACCTCTTCCTTCTTTTATGTTTTCTTATTTTAGTTAATCCAATCATTTTAGCATTAATACCTTCAGCTGTTTCTTTTTTGAAACCACCATAGCCCCTTTTATACATCTTCTAACGTATGACCTCCTATGATCTATTCTGACAGCTCACTAGGTTTACAGATACAAAATTATTTGCTTTGAATAGCCTCTTAAACCCTGTTGTTTAGTCACAGTGTTCAGTTCCTTACCTTTGTGGTCCCTTTTTTGTGAGCTTTGTATTGGATCTAATACTTCTGTTGTTTTACAGGAAAATCTATGTTACTTTCTAAAGTATTTAGTACTTTCTCTAAGACATTAGAACTTGTCTGACTTACCTGGTGAAACCACCCTTCTAAATTTTCAGAGTGACTTATGGCTTTGGTTTGCTTCCCCTAAGATTGTAGGACAATATAATACAATGGTCTAGATTTGAAAGTAAGAATAATTAAAGACAGGGATTAGTGGCTAATAGAAAAACAGTGAGGGTGACAGAACACTGGAACAGGCTGGCCAGAGAGGTTGTGGAGTCTCCAACAGGCTGCCCAGAGAGGTTGTGGAGTCTCCTTCTCTGGAGACATTCAAAGCCTGCCTGGATGTGTTCCTGTGTGATCTGATCTAGGTGTTCCTGCTCCGGCAGGGGGATTGGACTAGATGATCTTTTGAGGTCCCTTCCAATCCCTAACATTCTGTGATTCTGTGAAAGAGGGTAGATATAAACTAGACATTAGGAATAAATTTTTCTCTGTGAGGGTGGTGAGGCACTGAAACGGGTTGCCCAGAGAAGCTGTGGATGCCCCATCCCTGGAGGTGTTCAAGGCCAGGCTTTGAGCAACCTGGTCTAGTGGAAGGTGTCCCTGCGTCATGTCAGGGGAGTTGGAACTCAGTGATCTTCAAGGTCCTTTCCAACCCTGACCATTCTACGATTCTGTAATCTCAAAAGCTTGAGTGAGAGAAATAAGGTGAAACTTAGCAGTCATATAGGCATCGTGCAGTAAGGAACTAAAACAAGAATTCATCCGGCAAGCCCTCATTTGGAAGTGACAGAGGAGGAGGAAAACCTCTTAATCACAACAGGTGTGGATGACCAATGTGTACTATTACAAAAAATGAAAAAAGACAAAAGCGTTCTATGATTATATGGTTTCTATCATAGAATTAAGCTAGGCATTTGTAATCCAGGTAGATATACCATTGATCTGGACAAGAGATGCTGGATGTCTCCAGTTTTTCTGTTTGTTTTAGTTTAACAGTGTTGCGTATCTTGCATTAGCTAAAGTTAGGTTCTTCCCTTACATCAGGAAAATTTAGGTTCTCCTATCTGTTCCAGAACCTGCCATGAACGTAAAAGTACAGGTAGTACATAAAACCAGCCTTAAACAAAAACTGTGATACATGCTTCTATACATGCCCTAATGCATGCATCTGCAGTTTCTGGCAGATGAACTGGTGCCTGAACAATGTAAGCAAAGAATGTTTGTAGGGAAAGCTAATACCTTTTATTAGGCAAACTGTGGAAGAAAAATAAACTATCTGAAGAAGAACTCATGTGCCCTGAAGCCTGTGGGTTTTTTTTTCCCTTTCCATCTATCTTAGTTGCCGTAATGAAATACATTACTTCTCCCTTAATGTCTTTCTTCTTCTTGCTCAAGTTTATACTTCATGCTCAGTCTGCAGGCCCTGCTGTTTTGCCAAGCATCTCCACATCTCCAGAGTAAAATGGTAACATTCTTCATCAGTCTCAGCCTGTGAGAATTCATTGCTCAGTATGGAGATTGCTGACATACAATAGCCCAGTAAGCATAATTACCTTAAAATAGAGAAACAATTATCTGATGCTTTAATTATGTGATCTGCTCTCTTACAGTTGGGTTTATGGAAATGGAAAGACAGTAATGGTTACCCAGGTAGTCTTTAATAAACATGCCAGTCCTATTTCAGCATTGAAATCTTTCACTAGTCCTAAATAAAATATATAGATACTGGCAATTCATCCATAAACTCTTTCAGTGCAGAAGTTTTTTAAACAGTTACAGTACTAATTGCAAACTGTAATATACCAAGTACTGCTAAAGTCAAAAGCAGCGTTAACTGTTAGCATTAACATTAGCAAAGGTGTCCATACAGGGCCCAGCAGCTATATTAAAATATTTTGTTTACAAGTTTCCAGTGTCAAGACCTGCTGAATATGTCTTCCACCATGTTTATAACGTCACATTTGAGATATGACTGTGATGTACCATTTGCAGAAGACAGACAAATGTCTGTTTGCTGACTCCTACAGCAAAACCAGGCTGGCAAAAAGATGCAGTGCATATTCCAAACCCATAATTTTCGTTCTCATTTTTACAGTTGTAAAATTCTTGTAGTGCCAGAGATGAACAGTAATTTAATCCAGACAAAAATAAGATTCTTGAATCCTGGAAAAGTCTTAAATCTACATGCCAAATGGGGGGATTTTCTCTCTATTCCAGGAATTGTATGTTCTGCAGGTACAAGGGGCAGAAGGGGGAATCTCTGAAAAGCCTTTAAAACTAACATTGTAGAGGAGACTTTTCCCTTGATTCTTCCACACATTTTGCAAATTAGTTACTTGTACAAACAAGTCATTTTATATTGCTTTGTTTTATCATTAGAGTTCTCTATTTGGAAATTCTATTTCTATTTTAACTTAGAATTGGAATTCTCAAACAGAGTACTATGCATGTTTCAAGAGTATCTAGTGGAAACCAAAAGCATTGAAAATTATAATTAATAAATTTAAGAAGGAGAATATGGAATGTGCTTTCTACAGAATTAACAAATTTGGGAAAAGTGATGTGACTGCCTATAATAGGAGGGAATTGAATCCATGACTTCTTTCCAGGCTGTTAGCTTACATTATGAAGGGGTAATAATGTACTACATGATTTTTACAGCTTGATTTTTACTTAGTTTATCTAAACTCAATTTACATCATCTATTCTGCTATGAAATTAAGATAAGCAGTGTTAAAGTACTTCAGTATTCATTTTATTTTCTTAAGATGTTAAAAGATGCTGCTCATGTAAAAATTAAACCTCTGTTTAATCTTGACATGCTTTTGTTATTTTTGACATTTTAAAATTACTTTGTAAAATTATTAAGAGTATTTCTTTTCTTTTCTTGTTTGATATCTTTGAACAACACTTACTAAACAATGTTACTATTTAAGGATAGCCAGTTAGTAATTTTCTTCTGATGCCGCGAATGAAAAGACAGCAAAAAACAAATGAAAGGAAATATGATTACGATACCATACACAGAGAAAGGGAAATAACCTGCTATGCCATCAGAAGTAGTTATTAATCTAATACTCATTATTACAGAAAACAGCACTTCTCAGAATTATTGTTTCAACTACAGTGTACCTTTTAGAAAAACGCCAGGTCCAGTGATACAACACACCATAATCTTTCAGTTGTTCAGTCACTGAACAGTTCCTCCCTTATAAAGTCACATTTATCTGAGTGAATCCTGTGACTGTGAGGCTATCTGTATAGTTTTGGCACCACCTAGGTACTTAAGTTTTGAAAGAATGTGGCCTTGTTTAATATTGTTTGTACCACAATCAGTGAATGACTGTGTGCAAGGGTAACCTTAAACAGTTTGGGCCTCTCTAGGGACTTAAGGGGAGTGGTGAATACTCTGAATTGCAGTGAAGTTTAGACTGGAGTTGGAATAAATTTGGAAATGCGTAGAAGGCAAAGTTTTCAGGCATTTTGTGATCAAAATAAAGGCATCAAATGAATTTTAGCACCTACTGAGCTTTGTCATCACCAGAGGGGGAATATCTGAATTACATTTTTGGATATATGCAACTAGCCACCTTCTCCCTGAATCACCATTGAATAAGGTATTGTGCCTCTCTAGGTCTTATTTCTGTCTGTGTGTCATATCTCTTTTATTAGCTACAGATTTGATATGCTTAACTAAGTACATCCAGTTATGGTTTATATCCATGTGTGCATGAGCATACAAGTACAAAGACATATGTTTATAGAGAAAGAGGGGTGGTTTTGTGTTAGTGCATAGCAAGTATAATCATATGGTCACTTACACCAGTCACAATTAGTGTTTATTTCTGTAATAAGTTGTCTTTTCTTCTGCCAAAGTGGAATTGAATATGAAACTTCTTTTTGAATTAAGAAGTTCAGTACATGGCACTTAGAAACAAGTTTGTTCATCTAACTTAGAATATTTGGCTAAGTTTCCAATTGATATTTATTCCTTATTAACTAAGGGTTAATTCTGGACTTGAAATAAAAAAGAAAAAGAAAATAGATTTATTAGAAAGCTGAAGCATGGAATATGTATTACAGAGATAACTGCAAAAAACCCTACTATTAAGATAAAAGTATATTGAAATATAAAGTTTTATTACTGGTACAGCTAAAAGCTGAGAGATGAAGGATCTCCAGTAGTAAACAAGTGCTAAAAGTGGGTATTGCAGGCACTTTAGCCCAGCGAAAAAAACAACTGAGCTTGAATCAGTAAAATGGCTAAGGTAGTAATCCTCCATACCATAGCAATACTGTCATGAGTTTTAAGATCTACGCTTGCTCACAGCTCATCAGCTATGGGCACAGTGTAGCAAGTATCTGCTTGCTCACTTGTGGGCTAGAACCTTAGTGACAGAACCAAGATAAGAGTTATGGTGTTAACCTTTCGTTTTGTGTTCAAACCACTGCTTCCCATTGCATTTCATAGGGTTGGAATCTTGATCCACCAAAATCTGCTTTCTTTCAAATTCAGTAGGAGGATTAAGGTCAAGCAGTCTCCGTCAGATTGTGTCTGTCCGGCCATATGGATGTCTCTAGGTTTCTAGGGTATTCTAACTTTAGATGACTTGTGACATTAAACAGTCTTAGATGTGGAGTCAAGCACCTTTTGCACCTTATGTATTGAAACAATCAATTAAAATAATCTTTTAAGTGTGGAAAATTGAAGAACACTTTCCAGACCAATACTTCTGCGTGTCCTGAGGCCTGCTTTACCATGGAATACATAAAACTGCAAATAAATCATGAAGGTACTTCTGCTGTGTTAAAGCTAAGAAAAGGTACTTCTCAGTCATTAGTTGCAAGGTGAACTGTTTGAGATATGTTGGTCCACTTTATTGCTGCCTTAGAGATTCACAATCAAATAGTGTTCCTGATTGAATCAGGATGAATGGTTTGTGTTGGAAGGGACCTTTAAAGGTAATCTAGTCCAACTACCCTGCAGTGAGCAGGGACATCTTCAGCTAGATCAGGTTGTTCAGAGCCCAATCCAACCTGACCTTGAATGTTTCCAGGGATGGGGCATATACCACCTCTTTGGGCAACCTGTTCCAGTGTTTCATCACCCCCACCATAAAAAATGTCCCCCTGAGGGACACTGCTCATCACTGATCTCCATCTGGACATTGAGCTGTTAACCACTGCTCTCTGGATGTGACATTTCATTTAATTTGTGTAACTGAATTGGAAAATTAAAGACAGAATATTATCAAAATATAAGCATTGATCAGGGATATCCAAATTGGGTGTGGAATAAAGTCACACTGGGAAGGAAATATTCTGGTTTAAAACAAATATGAAATCAGTGAAAAAGAAAAAGGATATGGCTAAGAATGTGTAAAATTAAAATACAGATAGGAACAAGAAAGGTCAAAAGAGTTAATAAAATATTGATTATATTACCATGATGTGTCAAGTAAGCAAGGAGGCATTTTTTTTGGCAGCTTAGATTAAAAAGGAGTGGGGAAAAAAACCTCGAAGTAGGTTATATATTAGGTCATCTGCTATATTAAGATGGTAAAATCATTATATAGAAAATGAAAAATTATTCAATAGATATTTATGTACTGTGTGTGGAAGAGTGGAATAGAAAGTTCACATCCATTAAAAAGTGGAAATTTGGGCAGTATCTTTTAAAATTAAGCATTTTCAAATAACAGGCCTAGCTAAATTAAGAGCCTTGGTGAAAATGCAATGCTCTCTGCTCTACTAGTGTTCATTTTTAGTAAAAGTTGGAAAATTATGAGAATTCCAAAGAACAGAACTGCTATTTCAGAGTCTAATCGTGGAAAAAGGTATGATGTAGAGAAATGAAGACGGGCTACCCTTGCTTCACTTCTAACTAGGTACAACAGTGCTTTGTTTGGTATACTCTTTAGTAAAAAAAATAAAGTTGTAACTAATGCTGCTTAGTGTGATTCTGTAGGTAGTTGATAACTATTTTGCCTTTTGGGGAAATTGGACGGAGAGGATGATACAGGTTTAAAAACGGTTGACTTTTTTTGATTTATAGAAGTAGCTAACCTGGTACCATGTTCATAGTACATGTAGATTTGTATCAAACATTTGTTTAAAAGCCACTGACGTTCTTATTTTTATTAAAAAGTCTTTATAAGAAAATATTAGGGTATATGAGAAGACTTAGAGATAATTTGATTTGAATACCTAAGTGGCCACCATGCAATAAAAAAAACCCTTGCAATACAACTGAGTACCAGGTTATACAATTGGAAATCAGAAATGGGGGTTGTAGCTGCAGGATATTACAACTGCTGAATGACATTTTGGAAAGGAGTGACTAAGAGGTGGGTTTATAGTCATTGTGAAAAATAATGTGAGCACTCAGTGCAGTGATGATGATGTGTTTCTTGGTGAGTTAAAACTAAGGTACAAGTACACAATCAGCAGAGCTGTACAGCAATGCTGGAACCCGTGAGTGTGTCTGATTCTGAAGTCCACATTCAAAAGGATTGTGGAAATACTGCAGGGAGTTTTGACGTGAACAGATTAAAGCTACTAGAACATCCTTTCCTTTAAAAAGAACTCGTAAGTATAAATTAATTAGTCTGGTAAAGAGAAGCCTGAGTGGTGACCAGGATAACAGTGTAGAGGTGTTTGTTGGCCATGTATGCAAAAATTTTACTAGGAAAGCTGATGCCTTCACCGTACATCACATCTTTAGAGTGTAACTAGATTCCAGCCTGAAGTTACCGAAATTCTCATAGCTCCTAGATTCTGGAGTTCCTGTCAGTCCTATCAAACTGATGCACAGTCCTGTCAATCTGAGTCACAGTTGAACCAGAAATTCAAAGAGATTCCTGGACTTTATTTCACTAGAAATTTCCTAGATAAAACAATTTTATTTGTTCAGAGGAATTAATCTAAAAATTCTGGAATTACATGGTTTATTCTGAGACAGTTTCACTAGATTTTTTTCAATTTTATGCAGAATTAATATTCTGATTTCAGTCAACTCTGATATGAGTAGGAAAAATTAATAATTCTTTTGATACTGCTGTTTGATTCTAGTTTTAGACTTCAATGGGCAGTTTTGGGGGTTTTCTTAGTGCTTCTTGGAGCTAAGACTCCTAGAGCGTTTTGACAATGTTACTTAGAGAAAAAGAATATGATCTTTAATTCTTGTTTTCGGAAACCTTCAATGTGTAATGTATTGTAAACATGCACATACACATACAGACACGGAGTTATTTCTTTGCTTAATCTTGAATACGAAACAGATGGTTGAGACAGTTACGGCCATTGTGCTTGGCCCTAGAGTAGGGTAAGCCTATTGGTAAAGTTATTTAACAGCTGTTGTCTTTCAGGATGTTCCAGCTTGAGTCAAAAAAAGATACTGAAAGTTATGTAGTTAAGAGATTGTGGTAATTGTAGACAAATAATTAGGCTAAGCTACTTCAGATAAAAGGTTAAAAGCTGTTGTTTTCATATAAGCTAGCGTTAGCCAGTATTTGGAAAGTTATGGCTTTCCTTTGGTATAAAATGTAGTTTGCTTTCAGAAAGCTATAGGAAAAGTCACTGGGAGTAAGAAATTTGGTCCACGTTGTCTAGTTTTAGAAGAAATTTCTGCCAGGTGGAATCCAGACTGGTACTTAAGGAATTTCACTGAAACATTCTTCACAAATTGTGCAGATGAAAAGATTAGCATTTTAAAGAATGAACTACTTTTCTGTTTTCAAAATTTGAAATTTAGGAATGAAGTACATTTTGGTTTTGTATGCAATGTTGTCAATGCCACTTCAGGAAGAGAAGAAGCAGATGTATGTTACTTGTTTGGTTTCTATTTGTGCATTTTGGCCCTTCAAAATGGTGGTGAGTAGGCAGGGGAGGAGATTACACCTGGTCTGAAAGTACTTCTCTGTGTTGAGGGAGAGAGGATGGTTTCCAAACACCCGGAAGTGGCAAGAAGAGGAAGAGGTGGATAGCAAGAGCAAGAGGAAAGCCTGCAGTATAGCAGTGGGACTGAGAGAGCAGTGAGACAAGCATGGAGAAGACAGAGCTATGCCTCTGTAGTGACAGAAACTTTCCAAGGATAGGAGGCAACTGCATAATTGGCAACAAATCAGCAGCAAAGTTGTATGAAACCTGAGTGCAAATTTACTGCATGCAAAGACCTATGCTTCAAAGATGTCTGAGGCAAGTATAAAGTGATTTGTAGTCACTTATTTTCTTTCTGCCCTACCTCACATCAATTTGACATTTTCTGGTTTTAAAAAGTCACTTATTTCTAGTTCTGTTCTAAATCTGGGTTGGGAGTATAGCCTGGCTTTCTTATCACTCACTTCTTGTGGCTTCCTCTTTAGCATGCAGGCTTTTTGGATTACCTTTCTCATCAACCTACCTTGATAAAGTGACCCTAGGAATAAAAAATATAGGAGGTGTGGAGTCTATAAGGAGCGAAGTACAAAGTTCTTTATTGACCCAGTACTGATCATAGAGAGAGCTTGAAAAAACATTTTAGAATTAGACTCTCTAGGAATTAGAACCTTCTGTGTTCCATACCAAAACCTTCTTCCTTTGGAAAAAAAAACAAAAGGCACGAGGTGGGTGCCTGAATAGTTGTCACTAGCTAGTTTGTTCTTCATTCCACAATTGTTTAAGATAATTGAGAGAAAGTGTGTCCCTCTTACAGGAAAACTTCTGATGTGCTAGGCTCTTACCTGTAAGTGTCATTTGTAAACCTTTCTTGCTGTGTTGCTGTCACTTGTTCTGACACTCTAAATGTTTTAAACATACAACTTTTATTGACATGTATGTTCCTGCTGTACAAGTTCTGTAAGAATGCGTTGTCGTATACTAGGTCACTGTTGTAGTGCAGCTTGCCTACCGTACTATCCCAAATATATTTAAATGCAAGGGATTTACTTGGGTAAAAAATGTCTCTTTATCCTTCCCCTATGATTTTCTTCTCAGGATAGAAAAGTAGAACTGTAGCCACATGTAAAAGCTGTTAATTTGGCTTAGTATAGCTTCTGCCATGCTGTTGAAAATGAAGACCTACTGCTGTAGTTGACTCTTTGAATACCTTTACAATAGCGGTCTTATTTTTGTAGTGCTTTTCACAGGCTCTGTATTTGTGAATACGTACAAATGAAAATGAAGTTCGAAAGAACTCATCACCCCACAGTTCCATGTCTTTGCTTAAAAAAGCTTGTTGTGTTGTGAGCAGTGGTATTACAGATGAGAACTGAGGTACATAAAACAGCTGCAGGGAGTTGCTTACATGGCACATTTGTGCATTGTAATAATTTCTGTTGTTCAGTGACTTTGATGAATACTAAATCAATTGGAACTATTTTTTCTTAAAGTGGGAGATACAGATTCTAACGTCAGAGAAACTTGAAGTAGTTATCAGTTCTTTTCTACTGGTAACCGTTAGACTGGCACAAAGAGGCAGGAGATGAAATTCAAGAAATTCTATTTAAACATACAAAAGAGCTTTTTTGCATTGAAGGAGGCGCAGCAATGGTTGCCCAGAGAGGCTGTGGAGCCTCCATCTTCGGATTCTCAAAACCTGACTGGACAATGCCCTCTGCCACCTACTGTGTTTGGCCCTGCTTTGAGCAGGGAAGCTGTACTGGCTGATCTCCAGAGGTCCCTTGCAACCTGTCATTCTATGAAGACAGATATTTGGTTTGATACTGGTTTGATTTGGTTTCTTCTTGCTAGTGTTATCGCCTAATTGGTTTTTTGTAAAATTTGTAAAATTAAATTAATTTTTTGTGTAATAATTTATTCTTACATACATATTGTGTCTTTGTCACTTACCACATTGCTTGTCCATCTAAGAAATCCAGGATGCCAAGATTTATTACTTCTGTAAATGGAATTTTATAGTACATGTAATACTTATTTGGCAGTGCCTCTGTTTCAGATTCTCTTTGTGTGGTTCTCATGCTTAAATATTACAGTGTTAAATTAAAAATACAAATGGGGGTTCCTTGTTTTGTTTTTCATGTGCTTCACTTGAAGGACATGAAAACTTCAAGTGAAGTTTCTTAGGTTCTAATTGATTTTTAAGCCATGTTCCTAGTGTCAGTGAGTCAGTACATTCCCTTTGTTTGTATCAGAGATTTACTGCCCATTAACTTTGATTCTGTTCCTCCTGAATGGCTTTAACATTCCCAGAAGATTAAATTCTTGTAAATATTTTTCCTTCACAGTGAGGAGCTACGGAAAGAAGTGCGACAGCTGAAACGTGAACTGCTGGAAGCAAAGCAGAAAAAAGAAGAAAGAGCTTTAAAACCCAAAGAAAAGGAAGGTAAGAGTATATTATAGCAGGTGTTGCGTAGATCTCCAGTTAACATTCTAGTTTTAAAGTTTTTTAGTAGTTTTGTTTTCATGTGGATAAACATGGACACTAGATTATTGAAATGTAGATTATTTTTTTTTTTACAAGAAAATTAGTTTTCCTTAACAATGGTAGTAGTGTAAGGATGTCAGTGTGTAAATAATTTGTACAGGTAGCGTTCGTTCTTTCAAATAAGGTAGTATTTGTCCTTCCGAACATTCTTTAGTTATCTAAAGTATGTACAGTTATCTCTGTAGTTGGGCAAGCTCCTGGAGTTGAAATAATGGCATATGATTTAATTCTTTGGTGGGGACATACCTGTTCAGACGTCTGACTTGGAAAGTCTTTGTGACATTCTAACTTGGAAAGGTACTTAAGTGGAGATGGTTAACTTTGAACTCAAAGCTACTGACTTAAAAATTTTATAGGTTGTATGACAGAAGTGGAACTCAAATTCCGAAAGCCAGTTCCATGTTTATTTTCCATAAACCTTAGCCAAATAGGATCTTCAGATGGCCACTTCTTTGTCAGACAAATTTTATGTTCTGTTTCTTTCTAAACATGTGCAAATTGAAAGGTTTATACTAGTATGTAAGGTGCATGGTTTAGTGCAGCTGGATATAACATCCTTTGTTAGCTGAAAAAAAAAAAAAAAAGGACTTTTTAAACTGCTCTGGAGTTGCTAGACACATTTCTGGAGTGGATTCTTGGTCCAATTCTCAATACCATAAGAAATCTGGAAGAAAATATGAAAATATTCAGAAAAATTCTCAGATGACACACAATTTAGAAAAGTGGTAGAAAGTATGACATCATTTTTAGGAAAACTCGGGGACTCTGTGGAATAACAGGTGCTTGATTAGCAACCAGTTTGGCAAAATAAAAAATAGAGTATCTTGAACTTGTTTGTGAAATCTTGCACTGAATTTTACAAGGTAGTGGCTCTGAAACAGTTCTAGGAATCATGCCCAGTTGCTGATGGAATATAACCGCTCATTGGCAAGATAATGAATGCTGTCACTGGCCATGTTAAAAAAAGAACTGCAAGTAGAAGTGTGGAGAAGGTAAAGTGTAGTCCTTATGTACATATATCATACTTTATATTGAACGATGCATATATGGGAGCTGTAATTCTATTGCTTAAATGTTATCCGTGTTCTGGTGCCAGTTGTGTCAGGAGACTTATTGCAGAGTAATTTGAGTAAATCCACCTTCACAGTGACAGAATAAAGTAATACTTGGGCAATACTCATAGTTGTTACTATGATACAGTTTGGAAGGATACCTTTTATTCAAGGGGAAAAAGAAGGAAAGGGAGCTTATATACCAAGGTTGTTGTTGTTCTTACTTTCTTTGAATTAAATAGAAGGTAGGAGATAAGCCTGTTGAAAATCTGTAGGTAACAGGTAATGGTGAAAATAATCTTGAATAATCTTGGTTTTCGTTTTTACAATTACTGTCAGACAACAGAAAAATATCTCTTATAGTATCTGTTGAAAAAGATATATGGCAGGAAAGAATTTATTCAACAAGTTCTTGAAGTACCTAACTAAAAATTCTAAAAACAAAGATGTTCTAAAATTTAAGACAAAATTAAAAAGACATTAAATGATATGCAAATGGTGAAGGGCAAAATTATTAATGAAAGTACAGTAACAGGAGACAAGTGAGCAAGAAGAGAGTTCATTGTCTTTGGCTAAACAAAGAGGAAATAACCTTGAATGCTTGTTTGCACTCTGGCTTTAGCATAGTGGTCACCTTTGATCATATGGTTACATATGATCGGTGACCCAGAAGGGAGCAATTCAGGTACAGAACAAGCAAACTAAAGAATACTTAGACAAAGTAGTGCTTTAAAATTATTTTAACTTAATGGCATTCACTGAAGTATATTAGGGGGTTGGCTAAAGCAGCCCCGGAGACATTAAACAAAACATAAAATGCTTTAAGAGAATTGTTTGTAATCAAACTGGAAACTAGGATTCCTGCAAATCTGTTTGTTAGTGATCTGGAGAAAACAACAGATTATTAAATTTGCAGACTGAAAAAAATATTTGGGACAGGGAAGAGGAAGATGAAAAAAAGAAAAATGCAAACTTGTATGCTAAGGTTGCATTTTCACATGCAATTGTTAAAGTGAAGAGCTGAGTGGCTCACTCTCTTCCCTCCCACTAGTCCATGTTGGAGCTTTTGCTGATCTGATTCAGTTTGAATTGGAAGAAAATTGTTCTGTTTTTTCTTTGGTTGGTAGATTGAGTCAGCTCGTAAAAGTTAAAAGGCAGGTCAAGGTAAAATATGTTTATCTTGGGAGATCGGTGGGAATAAAAAGATTATTATACTAAGTGGTTTGTATCTTACTAATTCAAGTTGCACAAACACAAGATATTAGGTAGCACTTACACAGCTTAAAATCTAGAAAACATAATAGAAAGCTCCGAACAAGTTGATAGTGCCATGCTATTGAAAAAGACTAAAGTCTACTGTAAAGCATATAAAATGGACTGTTGTATGCAAGACAGACTGATTTTCTGTTCAGCCTGAGAAGGTCTTTAGCCTAAGTCTTTTGCCCCAGTTTTGGTGTTTACACTTGAAAAAAGATAGAAGGCATTTTAAGGGAGCACAGAGGAGAGCAACAAAGGTGACTGATGATTTGAAAAGCAGAATATTTAAGAGTGTAGGAATTGGGGCTGCTCAGTTTAGAGAAGAGATAACTTTGTAAAAGGAGACATATTAGTGAACATCAAGAATGTTAAAGGCTACCATGGAGAGGAAATTATTCTATGTAATCCCTGTGGAGAGGACAGGAGATAATAGACATCAATTGCAGCTGAAGAGATTTAAGTTGGGTGTTTGGAAAAACTTCCTGAACATAAGTATTGGAATAGATGACCTACAAAGTGGATCTTTTCAGTAGCAGATTAGGCAAATACTTCTTGGGACTGATGTAGGTTGATCCTGTCTTTTGGGAGGGATGGGTTTAGGTGTTCTGTTTTTCAAGATTCTGTGAAGCACAACTTAATCAAAAGAAAAGTAAGATGTAACCTGGAAGAAAGTTTTGAGGGGGAAGAGAAACTAATTGTCTTGTTAATGGTGATAGTAGTTCCTTGGAAGTATTACCAAAAGCATTGTGTTTAGCATCACTGTGAGTCTTTAAATCTAGGAGTTAAAATAAGGGCTTGGTTGTAGGTCTGCCAAAATAATTCAGTAAGGCAGTACTTTCTTTACATTTTGCTTTCTCTTCAAATAACTTATTCTTGTTATCTAGTGAGTTATATTGTCTATACTCTGAAAAGAGAAAGTCGGTGTCCTAAAGATGTTTACTGTTTTGAGGAAGTCTTGTACAAGGAAATGTAATTCACTGTATGATCAAAGGAAGCAAAAAATTTTCTGGTGGTAGAGAATCTACCATTACAAATTCTGCAGCCGAAGATTAAATTTAAAAAACTCATTAGATGTAATTAATGTAGTCTTGAAGGAGAAGAAACTGCTCATACATTTAGTTACGATGAATATGTAGTGCTTAAAGGTGGTGACTGAAAGGCAGATAGGAGATTTTCCTTGTTTTTGTTTTCTTTATCCATGCTTTAATTTTTTTTTTTTTTACCTCTAAATCCTTTTCCAATGCTCAGTCTGGCTATTTTTTCAGAGCCAGCAGCAATCAAAACAGAGCAAGGTAGAAGTTCAAGCCTCAGTAAATTTTTTTTAACCTGTCCTTAAAAATTCAGGAGTCAGATTGTCTTTGCTGATTTATTAGGACAACAGCTGACTTGCCAGTATTGCCGAAATTCAGACTAAGAGGGAAGAACGGAGCTTTGGAATAAAGCAGGGATTTTAAAGTGTAAGGTCAGTGTCTTTTGCAGCATTTTACAGGTCACTTCGTGTATGTCATTTGAAGTTTCACTTACTGTCTTTAGTAAGTAGATTATTTAGTAAGAAAGTAGATTCATTTAGTAAGTAAACTTACTGTCTAAATTTGGTTAGTAAGGAAGCTTTCTGTCTTTTCGGAATCAAGAATAACAATAGCTTATTCTGTGCCTTGGGATGTTGGGTCCGCATTTGTAACGTAGTGAAAACTATGATTCTAGAAATATATTTTAGATTTTTCAGGAAAAATGAAAGTGTTTTGGTTTTCTTATTTAAAAGTAAATAAAATGTACCAAAGTGTCAGCAACACCAGAATCCACTTAAATTTCTCAAATGTTAACGCTTGATTGAATAACATGCTTAAATAGGTGATTAAACTATCTAAAGTTTTCCTTTTGGCTGCCTATGTCTGGACTTCAGCTGATGTCAAAAAGTACCAAAATGCTGGCAGCATCAACTGGCACTTGCTAAGTGTATCTTCCTATAATGCTGTCTTTCTGATTAGTTACTATGATTTATATAAAGTTTGTTAGTATGACATTTGGAATGGTCAGTTTTAACTTCTGAATTCTACCCACTGCATTTTAGAAAGAATTCTCAAAATGTCCTTTACAAGCCTATCAATTTGTCGTTTGAACTGTACAAAATTTCTCATCTGTGTGGAAACAAGAAGTACAGTTACCTGATAGGTGTGTTTCTGGTAAAGGGCTGAAGGAGCTTGCAGACTTGAAGAAGACCTGGGGAAAATGGAAATTTTAACAGGAGTTTTAAGTGAAAGCTTGCATCTACATTAGTGTTTCACTGCTGACCAGATGTGCACTTTTGGATGAAGCCATGCTGGAAGATGCATTCCAGGAGCACACTTGTTGAGCTCCAACTGGTAGTCTAAGATGGAACAGCCCCCAGAATGTATGGTGAGCATATCAGGGCCTCAGCATAACAGTTTTTCTCCTGTTTTTTGGTATTGTTTGGTAATGTTGAAGTAGCCAAAATTTTCCTGTCTTTTGTGAATTTCATCCTTACAAGCAGAGGTAACCCAAAGACACAAAAGTCATCCAGAGCTATCTGCCTGCATTTTTAAAATGTTTGAGCCTGTTTGCACTTACGACAAAGCTTTTATTTTAATCGCGATTTGTATGGAGCTAGAAGCTGTTTTCTGATGTTTCCCTTTTTCACTCCAGCCAGATGCGCATATTTTTTGTCAAAAGTCTGTTGGAACATTTCAGTTCTGAAGCATCAGCTTGAAGAAGATACAGAATGTGTATTAGAAAGATTAAGTAGCAGCAGGTCAAAGGAGGTGATCCTCCCCCACTACTCTGCTCTCGTGAGACCCCACCTTGAGTACTGTGTTCAGATGTGGGGCCCCCAACATAAAAAAGACATGGACCTGTTGGAGAGAGTCCAGAGGAGAGCCACAAAATTAATCAGAGGGCTGGAGAACCTCCCCTATGAGGACAGGCTGAGAGAGTTGGGGTTGTTCAGCCTGGAGAAGAGAAGGCTCCGAGGGGACTTGATAGCAGCCTTCCAGTACCTGAAGGGGGCCTACAGGAGAGATGGGGAGGCACTCTTTACCAGGGAGTGTAGTGAGAGGACAAGTGGTAATGGGTATAAGCTAAAAGAGGGTAAATTTAGGCCAGACATTAGGAAGAAATTTTTCACTATGAGGGTGGTAAGACACTGGAACAGGTTGCCCAGGGAAGCTGTGGATGCCCCATCCCTGGAGGTGTTCAAGGCCAGGCTGGATGTGGCTTTGGGCAACCTGGTCTAGTGGGAGGTGTCCCAGCCCATGGCAGGGGGGTTGGAACTTGATGATCTTTAAGGTCCCTTCCAACCCTAATCATTCTATGATTCTATGATTCTATATGACTACTAACCTAACTGTCTTGTAGTGATGTTGGAATAGTCATTTAATAGGCATAATTTCATTGAGCAAAGGCCTCTAAACTTTCTCAGTAATATTAATTGTGGAAACACTTCGAGTTGTAAAACATTTGTAACTTTTTTTAAAATTAGCATGGTGTTGCATCGGAAGCTTCACTTTGTTCTGTGTAATGTCACCTCACTATATTATACCTTATGGTTGCTGTGTTACCAAAATTGAAACAGGACTGAGTATTTTCACTGGATCTTATGACTATTGGGAAAACATAGGGAAGAAAAGGTGTGGAAAATGTCATTGAAAGTAAACTGAGAGTCATGTTGGGTTGCTAAAAGCTTAGTTCGTTAGTATTAAGGAAAAATAATTTCACACACAGACTCTTAAAATAAAGAAATTGGGAAAGCCACAATAGTGAAAGATATTTCAGGTTTGTACTAGAAAACAAATGGAATAGAAATTTACATTATGATGTGGCTGTGATTGTGTGGTTGTTGCTACAACGGTGTTAACTGTAAAGGCAGAGTTGTATTATCACACTGGGTTCCAATTATTGTACCACCAGAAAAGATATTGAGCAATTGGATACAAATGGACAAAAACAAAAAAAAACAAACTAACAGAAGACTAGGTGAATTAATTTATTAGAAGATACTTGAAGATATGTCTAATTTAGGCAGGTAGTGTTATGAAAGGGTGGAATCTTAAGTATTTAAAGTTGGTGAGTGGAAGGAATGAAGGATACCTTTACTGTGAAGCAGCCATTTACAACTGAAGAATAACAGAAGAGACGTTAGAAGCACTTCAGGTTGCGTATAATGAAACCTAACAGCAGCAAATGTGTTGTACGCAAGCAAGTAATTTTGCCCCAAAATTAAAAGTATTCATTGTGTCTCATATTGCCCTGAATTTTCATCAATGTAGTAGAGCTGTCAATGTGCAAGACAGTCTGCTAAATGTATAATGGTTTACCTGTTCCGCATTAATTTGCATATAAGAAATTGCATGTATTTAAAACAGACTACTGCCAGGAAATGAATGTGTTACATAGCAGGAGATTTTTCCATTGTTCTCTGCCTGTCCTCTTGGGGAATGTGGGATGGAGAGTGATTTGTGTCATGCTGTATCAGGTATGTCTATGCAGATGGTGCAGACACTTGCACAGTGTCTGCCTATGCTCTTTGCTGGCTACGTTAGGAAAAATTATAGTTCAGAGGGTATGTAATTGCTTGATTAATAAACAGTGCATCACAGCCAAAAGTCGCAACCAGAGTGGGAAGAATTCACTGAAGAGCACAGAACTATGAAAATAAGGCTTAGGTCGTACCGGATTTTTGCAGGATCAGGGATAGTTCTGAGAGGACACTAACGAGTGGGTGGCAGCATAACACATCTATTTTACATCCACTGGTAGATCTTTGTTAGTATTGATTGGTATCACATTTAGTGTCAGTATTTCAAATTGTTCATGTTACATATTATGCCTACTTAATTTTTTTCTGTATTCAGAGATGAGGGTAATTAAGGAAGATTGGGGGGGGTGAAAATTTAAGTGTTTACATTCTTTCAAGAGGACAGAGAAAAAACCTAATTCCCTCTACATGTTTGATTATAACCAGCCTTCCACTTTGTGAATAAGATTGTTGACTATGCCAGACTGCTGTCAAGACCTTACTTTAAATAAGATGTTTTTCTTTTATGTGACATTTGCTGTAGTGATGCCAGAAGTTACATCAAACATTATAATTTGAGTGCTGAATTACTTCAGCATTTTGAAGTATTTAATCAAATATTTGAACAAGATACACTTTTCAAAGTTCTATAGTGTAAACCTGTGGATATACTTCAATGAAATTTGCTTGAGACAAATACCATCTGCCCAGTTTTTTAACTATGTGTTGGTTTTAAATAGTAGTAGTATTTAAGAAGTAGTATTTTAGTTTTTCTTGTTAAAACATTTTTGTAAACTGATAATCTGTGGATGATAAAATGTAATTGTAACACATGAGAAAACAGAAAAGCTGCAAAATACTGTCTAAGCAGAGAAACCTAACAAGTAATGTGAAAAACAACATCCAAGTGTAAGAATTCTACTGAGGCATGAAGTGTTTTCTGCTTTATTTTTAATTGTGGTATGGGAATCAAATTATTGAAGTGTTTTGAAAACTGACAAAAACTGGCAAGGGTGCCAATTTCAGATTTTGTTTTAATTTTGTTGTATTACAAAGTTTGGCTAATGTCAGTGGCATTTAGATGTTTAAGTTCTGTCTTAAATGGAAAGATGATTACTTGAAGTCTGAGACTTTAACAGAATTGTGCACCCTTGAGAACACTGTGAAAACAATGAAATCCAAATCTAGTGGTTTGGGGGTTATACAGCATAGATACATTAAGTGTGAAGATTTTGTAGTATACACAGTATGGCTGCATTGTATCAAAGTGTGCATCTTGGAAGTTTCACTTCTGCAAACCTTTATGTTTTTCTTACACTATTTACATTTTTTTCTCATTTAATCTCATTAAATAATACCCAGCATCCTTATTCAGTCTCTCCTTTTTCATCTCAATTCAGTGTCTTCCCTGCTAAAGTAAATGCTTTTTTGGTCTTATTTCTCTGTCTGCAAAAAGAGGACAAAAAGCTCACTATAATCTAGTTTTGATTTTAGTAGTAATTTTGAGCATGTGCTCAAAATCAACTGAGATTATAAAATTAACCATGTTTTGGATTGGGACCATGTGCCTGAAAGCTACCAAAGTTCAGAAAAAATTCACTAGAAACTTCCACTGTTGCGTGGAAATATTTTGAAACTCTAGGAATTACTTCTAAGATTTTGTTATTTGAGTTGGCTAAATGAACTAGTAAGTTCATTCTGAAACTGTTACTTTTCTCACTGTAGCAAACTGAAAATCCAATAATCAGTCCAACCCTCGGAGCTCATTCTGTAAGCAAATCTATTAATTAATTCACAGTTTGTAAATATTTCCTGACTCTTACCTAACTTATAAAAAAATGTGTCTCTTCAGGTACTTTGGCAGGCCAAACCTATAGTAACTGTAACTAAATAGTAGTTAATGGTACAAATAAAACCATAAGTAAAATTAGTCATACACAAAGATATGCTGTATGTTATAAATTCTTTCAAGCATAACATTTCATATTGTATTTTCTGGTGTATTCATTTTTTTACTACTTTAAAGTAAATTAATTTTTTTATTTTCTTAGATATAGTATTTAATGCTGGAAGAAAATTTTTTCCTGGATTCTGGAGAAGGTGTGTTACCTGTCTTACATCTTAATTATAGAAAGTAGCTTTGTGTTCTCCATCTGTCAATTCTGATAGGAGTTCCATTTTAATTAGTGAAATATTAAGGCATATCAGAATTTCTTATGTAATTCATAAAGGTTTTGTATTTGGTTTGCATAATTTCTTTCAAGATTTGAAGCTCGTTAAGATATTTAAAGTCAGAACTTCATATCTCTATAATTCCAGAAGATTGCAACATAAACTGCACAGTGATAAATAGCTGAAAGTGGATGGTACTGCACAAATACAGGAACGTGTTTTGGACCTCTCGTAACTTCTTTCACTTCAAACAAGGAGTTGTCCAAGGCTTTTTGTTTTTTTGTTTTCCCCTTCAGTATTTAGTCCTAGCTATACCATGCATTTCTTGAAATTTCTGTCCAGTATGTCTTTTATATTAAATGTATCATCTGTGTTGCTAAAGAATACACTTGAGATACTTAAAAGAGTTAATGGGTCCACCTCATTTGAAACATACATAAACTCTGATAAATAAACTGAGGGGCTTTTAATACAGATGTCTTAGTAGACTCTCCTTGTTATCTTATCTTGGTTCTGCATGAACTCATGATTATGTATGCAAAGTGCATTACAAGATTTAATGGGATTACTTTTGTTAAGTTCAGCAGATCAGGAATGTTTTGTAATGTAAGATACTGAAGTCTTTTTGTGTAAAAATCTTCATTCTAGCTGTACCTTATCAAAGAAAAAATGTAAACCAAAATTCTTTCATTGATTCTTGTTAGCACTGCAGGCTTTTTCTTCTTTGTGGTAGCATTAAAACTTCAGAAACAGCATGTATTTTTCTCTGTCACAATACATATTGTTTCTACCCTTCTGAAGATCAGTGTGTTTCTTTAATACTTTCAGCAAACACAACTGCTGCCTTTTTCCACAAATGTTCTATATGCAGAATCATTATCTCTTTATTAAAAAGGAAACAAAATCTCCAGATCTTATACAGATTTCTTCTCCTTTATTGCAAGGACCGTCATTATTATAAGGTTTGTCAAAACTTATACAAATAACAAAATGATAAATTAACAAAGTTCATACTGTGGAAAATTATATGCATACTGTCAGAAATGCATATGTCTCAAACTGTACCTTATCTGTGTACATGCAAAGCCCAAGTTTCCCCACCTGCAAGGCTAGGAATGAAGCCCAGTCATTAAGGTCAATATGAATGTCAACATAAGCAGTGATAGTACTTCTCTGATCTACCACAGTCAGCAGGCCTAGAACTCATACTTCCTGGTTTTCATAAAGTGGAAGATAAAATTCAGTTGCAGTTTCCAAAACAGAGCATGTCCAATGCAACTTTCCTTGGGTAGTTATTGTGCTATTAAATTTAACAGGTGCTTTGGGAGTTAAGCTTAAAACTTCTTTATCAAGCTTTCTCTTTGGCACCACTTCCTATCTAGGGATTGATCCAAAACCATCCGGACCGCCATTTAGTTCTGTTCAATACCCTTGAATCGAGTTCTCATGTCTTTGTTACACTTCCAAAATTTGGAGTTAAAAACTGACATAATTTGAGCTGCTCCTGATTTAAGTGTGAGCAAAATAAGCCCTTCTATGTGTTTTTAAAATCAATCTCTTCCTGTCTGGTTTAATGACTTCTGAATCTCCTTCTTGTTTTCAGGCTATCATTGGAAACCATGCCCCAAACCCAAATTTTTAGGTTAGATTACACCATCAGGTTGGCATCTGTTACTCCTTAAAGGAATATTTCAGGATAGAAAGAAAATAAATTACTTAAATGCTAAAGTTTCTGTCACAGTAAGATGAAGGATCTCTTGGCAGTAACTCAAGCTAGCTAGTGGCAGTGTACTTCCAAATTCTGTTAAAAGTAGGATGAAGTGTATTTTCAGTAAGGAAGGTTGTAATCTTTTGTTTTCCTCACCTTCCTTGCTGACAGAATGTACACAGCAACTTGTTCAAACAGGAGGGATGGGGAAACACTCCTTATCAGAGAGAATAGTGACAGGACAAGTGGTAACGGGTATAAGCTGAAAGAGAGCAGATTTAGATTAGATATTAGGACAAACTCTTACTGTGAGGGTGGTGAGGCACTGGAACAGGTTGCCCAGAGAAGCTGTGGATGCCCCATCCCTGGAGGTGTTCAAGGCCAGGCTGGATGAGGCTTTGAGCAACCTGGGCTAGTGGAGGGTGTCCCTGCCCCTGGGTGTCCCAGGGTTGGAATTCAATGGTCTTTAAGGTCCTTTCCAACCCAAACCATTCTATGATTCTACAATTAAGGAAGAAGATCTTTCTTTGCCTGATGCTATTTACACTTTGTGATGAGATGCCTCTAGGGCACAAGTGTGCAAGATCCCTGTAACTTAAACAAGCATCTTCTGCATTCTGCAGTATTTAAATAAGGCATTTAGTTGTTTTTTCACTCTGCCTCAAGTTTGTCAAGCTTGATATGAAGGTCAAGTCCGTCATTTAGTGCTGTGGTTCCTCTTTTTTTCCAGCTCTATTGCAAAAGATTTGGAGGGGCTCTGGGATGCTGACTGGGAGATATGAAGTAGTAGCTAGCAATCTGTTTTTACATTTTAAGAGGGTTCTTCCCACCAACCCATTCAAGGTGTTTTCTTTTGCTTACTAATTAGCTGAGTTAATTCATGGAGACACTAAATAATTTTGTCAAAGTATTGCCACTTATCTAAACTGCGTATTTTATTTATGTTAAAAAATACACACCATTTGTTGTTTTGTAATAATTGGTTGGAATTTTCAGAAGTTTTAAAATTAGTTAGAAACATATTTACTTAGGGGCTCTTGAACATCTTTCCTGTTGTATTGCTTGCTTTTAATGTGGAGTAACAGGTTATAAGACCTCATAGAGAAACACAAGCATGTCTTAAATTCAGTTTAATGAAAGGTGCAGAAATACGAGACATGGAGCTGAGCCATTTTGATTTAGTTTTATACTGTACTTTATTCTTCTCTTTAGTTCATCTGCTGTTATGCTGCATGAGATTTTATGGCAGATTTGATTTCATTCATTCAGCTGTGTAGTCATCCCTAAATGTCTGTGTGTATGCATTTATCTTTTTTGGTCATTCCAGAAGATGGCTTTTTCTTTCTTTATCTTGCTGATACTTGTGGTGCTCTGTTCTTCATTATATACAACATGTCAACTGGAAAACAGGAAAAAAACAGCTCTGAATTTTTTTTTGTATATTCTTTAAATACATACATGCATTGTATAAATAAGGATAAAAAGGAAATATTTTAATTGTAGAAATAAAAAAATATTTTATATGTCGATCTAACATCAGAAATTTATTTCCTCTTATTATGAAACACTGTGTTTATAAACTTTATAGAAAACTTCAAGTGAGAGAGAAATTCGGTTTAGTTCTATATCCTGAAATTTGTTAAAACAATTTCCTCTATAAATATTTTCTGTTCATTATTTGCAATGGACATCTGTAGGTTTTATTCTTCTGTTCCTTATCAGTAATAACCATTTTGTAAATATGTGTAAATAAATATCAAATATACTAAATCAATATGTGAAATGTCTTAATGCTATTCAAGAGGAAGAAAATGTGAAAGGATGGTGTTGATCAATTTTTAAATTGAGCTTTTGTCGTGTTAAATTATAAATTTGTCATGGCAGTGAATGTTCTGCAGAGAACAAAGTGTTAAAAAAATGACAAAAGAGAGTAGCTGTTGACTAGTCCAGATATTACTTTGTTACTACATGTGGTTTTTTTCCCTGATTGACAAGATGGACTGTATTTATAAAAATGTTACAAGTTTTTTCCCTATTGTAAGATCAATCATTTGATTTGTGTCTACTTCAGCCTACAAAACAAGAAATCTGAATTTGTCTATAGGCAATATTTGTCTATACTTGTCTACTCTGTAACAAATAGTCACAGAATATTAATACACATAACAGTTCGACTGCTCCAAGAAAGATCTTCAGAAACGAAGGTAAACTTGTTAAATGAATTTCAGCAGTTTTCATTTCTTGTCTTAACACCAGAGTTTATATTTCTGTTACCCTTCTTTCCCTGGCTCCAAAGTAAAATAGAATTGAAACAAACATTTTTGGACTCATTGTCTGTCTCAGTGTTGTGTTTTTCCTTTCAGCAAGTAGCAAATCATTCTACTTGCTGAGAAACCAATACAACTGAAACATTTTATGGAAGTATTTTGCTTGCTATTTCAGAAGTCACAAATGGTTTCCAAAATTATACTAAATCATAAAACCAAATTTAATTTATTTAACCGAATGTGTTTCCTTACTCAGAGGAGGAACCTGCTCCAAACAGTGTTGTTGAAGAATACCTTCAGGAGAAGAGAAAATATGAAGACAAGCGGAAGCAGCAGCCAAAGAAAGGGGTTTCTCGCGAAGATCAGGTATTAGTTTGACAACCTCGGGAAAAAAATTTCAGAAAAAGTTCTGAAAATGTTTCTTCATTTGTGTAAAAATAAAGTCTTAACATCTGTTATGTTTCTTTTTCCATTAAAATAGTTTATTATTTGTAAAAATAAATGTATACTCTTTGATTCCCTATTTTGATTACCCAGGTAGACAAGTGAAGTTTCAGTAAGTATGTGAAAGTGCTGTCAGTGTAGTCACTAAAATCTTCCAAAAGGAAATTATACCCTTGCGGAGGTATCCTTGATTACTACAAGAGTTTGCATTTCTATACAGTGCTTTCACTGGCTCTGCAGCTTGCCATAAGATAAAATTGGGACAGAAGTTTGCATACTTGACACCTGTCCAACCTGGGTTTTTTAACATTTTAAGTTATGTTTTAAAGAGATTAAATTCATCCATACCTTTTGGTGTTGTGAAATAAACAGAAATAGCTGTTAATCGAACAGTAAAAAGAAAAACCTTTTTAAATATAATGAAAATTAGTTTACAAAATGAGCTAAGATGTATCTAGACTTTATTAGGCAAATATGAGCAAAGGAAAGTTTGACATAAATATTTGTTTTTTCTAAAATAGGAAAATTTGAAACTTAAATATATGAAATTGCCTGTGAAGTGGAAAATACCATTAAAGTAAAATCTGTGCAGTACATTGAACGCATTATTTTATAAGTGCAAGTCAGTTCAGCTAAAAAGATGGTCATATTCAACAGTTGAAGCTAGAAGAGATTGGAAACTTGGGGCTTAATAACTTCGCAGCAGCAGTTGGCAAACCTTGATACATGTGGCAACTGATTTAGCTCTAAAATAAGAAGTTTATGGAAACTTTGTAAATTCGAAAGCCTATTAACTTTGAATCAAAGAGTACTAAAGCTCTGTTGGCAATGTAGATCAAGGGACTTAAAACCACATCTCATTAATTTATATCAGTCCTGTCCTGGACATCATAGGAAAACAAGATGACAAGGATGTATATTTTAGTAGATCTTAATTTTTATTTATGTAACCGTGCTGGGAAGTATTCAACAACAGTTAATCAAGCTCTTTGTAATCCATTTCACTTGTATAGAGCCTCTTCTAGCCTTGCAACCTAGTCCTACAGAACAATACCATTTTCCATCTTCTGCACAAGAGTTACAGAAGAGGGGGAAAGGTATATGTCTCCTTACAATATTACATATTGGAAGTCCTAACCTTACAATTCTACAAGGATCAGTTTATAAAGTTTATGATCCACAGCATGGCGTCTAATCGCTGCAAAAATGCCTACTGAGATATTTTGAAATTATTTCTATCACTAGGTTTATTCACAGGAATGCTGGCACCAGAGGAAATTAAACAAGACAGAAGGCTTGTGGCTTTCTTTGTTCACAATTTCATGTAAAAGGGTTAGTTTGTTTTCTTCTGATGGCCTAGGCAGAGATTTGCTGTCTCAGATGTTGCAAGTACAGGGTTTGTTTGCAATGGTATGGAAAGCTGCAGAACTTAAATGGTTTGCAGGCTCAAACATCTTTGAAATTTTTATCTCTCCCATCTTAAACAGAAGATTAAAGACAAACTAAAGAAAATAAATGCAAAAAGCTCTCCAAAACCTGCCTTTGGCAGTGCTAAAATATGTTTTTGAAAGAATTCAAAACCCAGGAAGCTCCTAAAGTTAAGATTGCTCCCAGAAGGAAATTTGATTCCAGTGAGCACTGCTGGTATTTCCTATTTCTGTTTTCTATTCTTGTTTAGTTTTTATTCTTCTAAATTTGAAAAACTTGACCAAACAAAGCTAAACAGCCATACAGAGGTGTTTTACAACATAGGTGGCCAACCTATCACCTATGGATCAAATGTAGCCTGCCATGTAAATTCAATCAAGCACATATTCCCTGGTGCTTTCCTTTCCAAGAATGTCTCAAATACCAGCAAGAAATAAGCTATGGGCTGTGCAATTTATTCTTATGATTTGCCCTTTTTTTGAGGACCCCCCTCTTCCATCACAAGACTCAGGCATAGAATTCTTGTATAATCAAAATCTCATTCCAGGGGATCAGAAACAAGATCTTCAGGTCTCAGCTGAGATTTAGTGTCTTCGTTGTAGCTGAAAGACCAGGAAGTGTCAGCTGGAGAATAAAATACCAAATGAAAATCAGTGTGAGCTTAATGTATACAGCATAAGAACCTGTATCTGTAGAATTAGTTAAGGTGGTTCATTGTACTTGAATCAAAAACTTTGAATTTTTTTCAATGTCAGTACATCATTTAAAAGATCAGCATTGTAAATTATATAAATACCAATCAAACTGGGACTTCAAAGCTTGAATGATATGTAATGTGTACCATAGATTGCTTTATGAGAAGAAAATAGCAGGTTCACACAGTAAAATTCATTGTCAGCAGTTTTTGTTTAATCAACTCATTTATTCTGTAAGTAGCCAATAGTTTTTGTTCCTTAAATATGCGTATTGATTTCACTAGATGGCCAGACAAGTGTACTCTTGCACCTGCAGGGAGCCCTCCCTGCTTGCTCTTGCTGCTTCAGCGTTGCTCACTCACTCTCACTTGTTCTCTGGATGGGCACTCTCAAGGCATTCTCTCTCTTGCTGCCCCTAACTCTTGCTGCCTCACACTCTCACTTGCCTCTCTACAGTGTTTCTTTCAAATTCATATGAAAGATATCTCTTCCATCTCATTGTACTCTTTCTCAAAATAATAATAAAGAAGTTGTATGTACCTGTTGTTGTGTATTAATATATTTAACCTCTCTAAAACCATGTATTTAATTTCAGACACTGGCACTGTTGGACCGATTTAAATCAAAGTTAACCCAGGCAATTGAAGAAACTCCTGAAAATGAGGTTTCTGAACCTGAAGCAGATAATGATGAAGGATGGTGAGTTTTTTGGATTTGGATCTCTGTGCTTACTCCTGGAAATACTACTGCACTTACGTAGTCTCACTGTTAAGTGTAAATTCAAGGAGTAGCAGACACACCAAATGTGAAGACAGCTGCGGCAGCAGGAGTCAGCTAAAACGTACTGGTTTAGCACCCTGGAAGGTAAGGCAGGAGAGAAGACATTTTGCTTTGTGTAATTGCAAGTCCTACTAAACCTCTATGTTGGGGGTGGTATGTATTTTAAAGGCTGATGGATGAGATGAAGATAGACTGATAGACTCATCTGAAGTGTAGGGAGACTCCAAGGATGCAGAGTAGTACTGGAATTGATAAAGCGCTACAGAAGTTACGACCTCAGCACCTCCCAGTGAAGGAAGCAACTTGTACCGTGTTGTCTCATGTTCATTTTCCGTCCAAAGTAGGTGGGGAAGGAGATAAAAATCAATATGATTTGAAATGTGAACCTAAAGTCCTAGACTGCAAGCTGTTCGATTATAATAAAAATATCTGCATAAGATGACTAGGAAAAAAAAATTGTTTTGTAAGGACAGGTCATCTTTTTTTTTGTAAGGTGAACAATATAGTTGATCTCGTAAGATAGGCTGTCTCTGCCTACAGCCTTTTCCTTAGTTGTATGCATTAGCCACAGCTACAGCAAAACTACCACTAAAATAGAAACTTTAACAAGTGTTTTAAGACAACCAATATTTCTGTATCTCAGATAACTTAAAATTATTAAGTGAAAATATGTCAGGTGTACCCTTATGATCTTCCTAAAGGCTCCTTTCTTGCAAGAGGGAAACAAACAGTATACCTACTGGCCCCAAAATCTCCAAACTAGCACCAGTAACTAGTCCTGAAAAAAAACAGAATTGCAGTAAGGAAAAAAACTAAAATGTGCTAACATGTGCATTAGACACCCTTTTTTAACAGAAAATAAATGATGTAACTAGATGTGATTAAAACATCCTGCATCTGTTTTGAGAGGACTTATGCAAAACTGTAAGATAACCATGTTAATGAAGGTATTTTTCTCAAATGAGAAGGCAGTTAGCATTGGTACGAAATACAGACTGTCTGAATAACTTAGTTATTTTTACTGGCATTCTACAAGTGAAAAAAATGTGCATACTGAAGTGAGAAAAGACACCAGCAGAAATACTATGAGAGAAGATAATATATGGAAGGAAAAATCTTAACTCACCTTTTTTTTTTCCACATATTGATAAATGAAATTCTTAATCTCTCTGTAAGTTAAACATCAAGTTACAGTAAGATATATTATAACAATGTTTATTCTTTTATGTACTGAATCAGAATATCTTAAGACTATTTGAAGATACATTCCATAAAAATAAAAAAAAATAAAAATCATAGGTAATGAAAAAAACCTTAATTGCAAATTCTGAGACTAGCTGTGTTGATGAGACTAAAATTTTATATCACTCTTACATAACTTTCCCTTTCTTTTTTGGATCATATACATAATGAACATATGTTTTGGATCATATGCACAATGAGCATATGTTTTAATTTCGTAAGATAAAGCTACACAGATTCTGCAACTTTACCTTCACAGTTTCTTGCTTTTCACTTGATTGAGCTGAAACCTCACAAGGGAAATTCTAGGTTTTGCAGAAAACTTCTAGACACATGTACTGGCAGTAAGACTGCCACTAGTAGTATAGCACTTAGCGTAGAATTCCTGCAGTTTATAAACCAACATTTTTACATAACTAGTATGTAATGAGTGCATTTATTTTTTCAGTGTTTCGCTGTGGGCATTAGTGTAATCTGCTTTCATCTTAACAGATAACTTGGCATATTCATCACTGAAAAGTGGTACTAAAGAAGTTATTAAAAATCCTGCGATTGTTTCAAAACAATAGCAATTCAAACATTTTGCTTTTTTATTGATTATATTCTTTATTCAAAATTATTTTTTTCCAAGGAAGAACTGAGCATTTCTCAGAGCTTTAGAATCTAACAAAACCCACTCTGTGTCTTTCTATCTCTCTCATTATTTATATAGTTAGTTAGTTAGTTAGTTAATTAGACGTCTTACCTAAGAAGAACAGAACACGGTATTTCAAAATACAAATGCAGGTTGGGTTTCTGAACTGTAAGTTTTCTTTTTACTTCTAATGTTAACTCCATTATCTGGAAATACAGCCTTGCTTTCTTTGCTTACATTCTTTGGCTATTTTAAGAGATAAATCAAAACACAAACATATTGACTTTGGATTATTGTTTTTGAAATAATAGAGAAAATAATTTCCTAAGTCTTGCCCATTTCAGGGTAACTCTTATTACTAGCTTGCTATTATTTTAAGTTTTCTCTTGTCACCATCTATTTGGTTGCTTCTTCAAACCACATAGTCTTCCTTTATTATATAGTTTCCTGTCTCGGGCTCTTTGAGGATGAAGGATAATATACAGCATAAATTTTGAGGTCCTTGGATTTCACTGCTAGTTTGAGATCCTTCTGAGCTACCAATGTGCTTCTAAGTTTTCCAAGAATTATAGAATAGACTATTTCAGTTGAACCTACAATGATCATGTAGTCCAACTACCTGACCAATTCAGGGCTGACAAAGTTAAATCCTGCCAGTAACAGCATTGCCCAACTGCTTCTTCATAGAAGCATAGACTGGTTTTGGTTGGAAGGGACCTTAAAGATCATGTACTTCCAACCCTCCTGCCATGGGCAGGAACACCAGGTTGCTCCAAGTTTCATCCAGCCTGGCCTTGAACACCTTCAGGGATGGGGCATCCACAACTTCTGTGGGCAACCTGTTCCAGTGCCTCAGCACCATCACAGGAAAAAAATTTCTTACTAATATCTAATCTAAATCTGATCTCTTTCAGCTTTAAACTGTTACCCCTTGTCCTCTCACTACACCCCCTGATAAAGTGTGCCTTTCCATCTGTCCTGTAGGCCCCCTTTAGGTACTGGAAGGCTGCTCCAAGGTCTCCCCAGAGCCTTCTCTTCTCCAGGCTGAACAACCCCAACTCTCTCAGCCTGTCCTCATATGGGAGATGCTCCAGCCTTCTGATCATCTTCATGGCTCTCCTCTGGACTCTCTCCAACAGGTTCAGGTCTTTTTTATGTTGGGGGCCCCAGAGCTGGACGCAGTACTCCAGGTGGGGTCTCATGAGAGCAGAATAAAGGGGGCGAATCACCTCCTTCAGCCCGGTGGTCATGCTTCTTTTGATGCAGCCCAGGAAACAGTTGGCTTTCTGGGCTGCAAGCACACTTTGCCAGGTCATGTTTGGCTTCTTGTCAGCCAGCATCCCGAAATCCTTCTCTTTGGGGCTGCTCTCAAGGCACTGTCCTCCCAGCCTGTATTTGTGCTTGGCATTGCCCCGACCCATATGTGGGACCTTGCACTTGGCCTTGTTGAATTTCGTGAGGTTTGCATGGGCCCACTTCTCAAGCTTGTCAAAGCTCCTCTGGATGACATCCCTTCCCTCCGGCATACCAACTGCACCACACAGCTTGGTGTCATTGGCAAACTTGCTGAGGGTGCACTCAATCCCACTGTCCATGTCTCCAACAAAGATGTTAAACGCCAGCCCCAATACTGACCCCTGCAGAATGCCACTTGTTACTGGTCTCCACTTGTACATTGAACAACATGGCAACTCTTTAAGTGAGACCATTCAGCCAGTTCCTTATCCACTGAGTGGTCAATCTGTGAAATCCATGTCTCTCCAATTTAGAGACAAAGATGTGGTATGGGACAGTGTCAAAGGCTTTGCACAAGTCAGGTAGATGATGTCAGTTGCTCTTCCCTTATCCACCAATGCTTTGACCCCATCATAGAAGGCCACCAGATTTGTCAGGCACAATTTGCTCTCAGTGAAGCCGTGTTTACTGTCAGCAATCACCTCCTTATTTTCCATGTGCTTTGGCATAGTTTCCAGGGAGATCTGCTCCAGGATCTTGCTGGGCACAGACAAGACTGAACCGGCGTGTAGTTCCCTGCGTGTTCCTTGTTTTCTGTTTTTAAAAATGGGGATTATGTTTCCCTTTTTCCACTCAGTGGGAACTTCACCAGACTGCCACATCATCTCAAATATGATGGATAGTGGCTTAGCGACTTCGTCTGCCAGTTTCCTCAGGACCCATGGATGCATCTCATCAGGTCCTATGGACTTGTGAACCTTCAGGTTCCTTAGATGGTCTCAAACCTGATTTTCTCTTACAGTGGGAGGTTATTCGTTATTCTTTTGCCTGACTTCCTCTTTGTTGGGATGCATTGCTCCTCAGCCTGAAGGAGGTGATCCTTGAATATGAACCAGCTTTTCTGGGCCCCTCTTCCCTCCAGGGCTTTATACCAGGGGACTCTGGTAAGCAGATCCCTGAAGAGGCCACAGTTTGCTCTGCTGAAGTCCAGAGTAGTGAGTTTGCTGTGCGACCTCCTTGCTGCCCTAAGGGTCTTGAACTCCACCATCTCATGGTCACTGCAGCCCAGGCTGCCCTTGAGCCTTAAACTAGATTCGAAGGGGAATGGGGCTGTAACTGGGCTTGCAACAGTGGGGCAGCGCTCTAGTGTTGATAAAGACCGGGGTCCTCCCAACCTCCTAGGGTGAAACCGGCGCGCTCAGCTCGCTCCCTGAAATGCCTGTACACAAATGCGTGCAGCATGGGGAATAAGCAGGAGGAGTTAGAAATCCGTGTTCGGTCAGGAGATTGTGACCTGGTGGCAATTACAGAGACATGGTGGGACAGCTCACATGACTGGAATGTAGCCATGGGTGGCTGTACCCTTCTCAGGACAGACAGGCCAGCAAGGCG
>WKFP01014354.1:234584-260101 GCA_011057875.1 Pterocles orientalis | reverse complement strand
CATGGGTGATACTGTCGTGGGTGTCTATTACAGGCCACCGGATCAGGACGAGGAAGTTGACGAGGCCTTCTACAGGCAGCTGGTAGCAGCCTCGCAGTCACAGGCCCTGGTTATTGTGGGGGATTTTAACTACCCTGATATTTGCTGGAAGGCCTACTCAGCCACCATCCGCAGTCCAGGAGGCTTCTCCAGTGCATTGATGATAACTTCCTGATGCAAAAGGTGGAGCAGCCAACTAGGAGAGGAGCGCTGCTAGACCTTATTCTCACGAATAAGGAGGGTCTGGTTGAAGAGGTAAAGGTTGAGGGCAGCCTTGGTTACAGTGACCATGAGGTGGTGGAGTTCAGGATCTCATGTGGCCATAATAGAATCCTGAGCAGAATAGCAACGCTGGACTTCAGTAGGGCCAACTTCGGCCTTTTCAAGCAATTGCTAGGGGAAATCCCGTGGGACAGGGAACTTGAAGGTAAAGGGGCCCAAGATACTTGGTTAGTGTTCAAAGAGAACTTCTTCCAAGCTCAAGGTCGGTGCATCCCAACGGATAGGAAGTCAAGGAAGGGTGCCAGGAGGCCTGCATGGTTAAACAGGGATCTGCTGGGCAAACTCAAGTGTAAAAGGAGGGTCTACAGATCACAGAAGGAGGGGCTGGCCTCTTGGGAGGAACATAAGAATGTTGTCAGAGAGTGTAGGGAAGCAACTAGGAAAGCTAAGGCCTCCTTAGAATTAAACCTTGCCAGAGGGGTCAAGGATAATAGAAAGGGCTTCTTCAAATACATTGCAGACAAGGCCAACACCAGAGGAAATGTAGGCCCACTGATCAATGAGGTGGGTGCTCTGGTGATAGAATATACAGAGAAGGCAGAGTCACTGAATGCCTTCTTTGTCTCTGTCTATACTGCCAGAGGCTTTCCTGAGGAGCCCCATACCCCTGAAGCCCCAGAGGAAGTCAGGACAAAGGAGGAGTTTGCTCTGGTAGATGAAGACTGGGTTAAGGAGCGGTTAAGTAATCTGGACACCAGTAAATCCATGGGTCCTGATGGGATGCACCAACGGGTGCTGAGGGAGATGGTGGAAGGTTCGGTATTGGGACCAGTGCTATTCAATATATTCATCAATGACTTGGATGAGGGAGTAGAGTGCACCCTCAGCAAGTTTGCTGATGATACGAAACTGGGAGGAGTGGCTGACACGCCAGAAGGCTGTGCTGTCATTAAGCGAGACCTAGACAGGCTGAAGATTTGGGCGGGGAAAAATTTAATGAAATTTAACAAGGGCAAGTGTAGAGTCTTGCATCTGGGCAAGAACAACTCCAGGTTCCAGTATAAGTTGGGTACTGACCTGGAGAGTAGTGTAGGGGAGAGGGACCTGGGGTCCTGGTGGACAGCAGGATGACCAGAAGGCCAATGGCATCCTGGGGTGTATCAGAAGGTGGGTGGTCAGTAGGTGAAGAGACGTTCTCCTCCCCCTCTACTCTGCCCTGGTGAGACCGCATCGGGAATATTGTGTCCAGTTCTGGGCCCCTCAGTTCAAGAGGGACAGGGAACTGCTGGAGAGAGTCCAGCGCAGAGCCACAAAGATGATGAAGGGAATGGAGCATCTCCCTGCTGAGGAAAGGCTGAGGGAGCTGGGTCTCTTTAGTCTGGAAAAGAGGAGACTGAGGCGTGACCTAATCAATGTTTATAAATATGTGAAGGGTGAGTGTCAGGAGGATGGAGCCAGGCTCTTCTCTGTGACATCCAGTGATAGGACAAGGGGCAATGGGCTCAAGCTGGAACATAGGAGGTTCCACTTGAATATAAGAAAAAACTTTACAGTAAGGGTGACAGAGCACTGGAACAGGCTGCCCAGAGAGGTTGTGGAGTCTCCTTCTCTGGAGACATTCAAAGCCCACCTGGATGCGTTCCTGTGTGATCTGATCTAGGTGTTCCTGCTCCGGCAGGGGGATTGGACTAGATGATCTTTCGAGGTCCCTTCCAATCCCTAACATTCTGTGATTCTGTGATCTTGCAGAACTTAGTCACTCATTCTGAGCTTAAAGTCTTACTCAAGAAGACTTTTCCCCAGAATGTAGCTGAGATCCATCATAGCAGCATAGAAGTGACATCTGCTTAGAGACTAATAGTATGAAAACCAAATAGTGTGCAAACCAAATATGTCATGTGGAAGACCCAGCTGGAATAATTAATCTACTTGGTACTTCCCACCTGGATTACAGGATAGGCCTGAATTTGAAAGTGAAAACACTGTGCGGGCTGCACTTTATACAGGACACTGCTGCTCCTCGTCTTCTTTAGCACTGCATGCATGTGACACCCAGTCAAGTCGTAGTACCACTTCAGAGATCCAGTTGGAATATAAATTAGTTAAAGCTATAGTAAACCCCAAAATTCAGTCCAGAAAGCGTTATGGCTGTTGCAGATAATGATACTGATGGTGCAGATCCTGTGAACAAAATATATTTTCCACAGAGAGAATCCAGCTATGGTAGAAAAAACGTCAGGTGTAATCAAGTATATTCAAAGATTGGTTGGTTTGGTTAATCTACGCAAAATATTCCTCTTCAAATAGGGTAAGACTGATACTTATTACTCTGAAACACCCTCCCACCAAGTAATTCTGAGAGTTCTGGCTGGTTCGTCTCTCTTTCAAAGCGTGGAATCTGAGACTAGATACAACACTCAGCTAGGTCTTTGTCAGTGTTGAGGGGAAGGATTACTTTATTTGTCAGTTTCTTTCATGCCTGGTTTCCAGTCCCTTCTAAGCCACAAATCTTTTCCTGCCAAACAGATGCCTAACCTAGCTCTGTCCTGTACATATGCTGTTGATTGCTTTTATTGAAATTCAGCCATTACACTTTCTGAAACGTATCCTGTTTTTCATATTACTACTTATCTTTGCCAAAATGTTCTAAATACTCTGATAAACTTTCAAAACACTTCTTCACAAAACTTCGTATTGTACATACGTTCTCTGATTATATTCTTCTCCAGTAAAATCCTAAGGGGAAGTGAACTAACCAACCCTACATAAATCTTTTTACTTTGACATTAAGCTATGTCTATCTACTCCTAAAAATAGGTCTTCCTAGATGAATTTTTAACAGCCTTACATCCTTATGAAATGTAAGAAATATGTATCCACACTTTTCCATATGGAATACTGGTCTCTGTGGAAGGAACAGACTCTCTGCCATTAAAATCCACCTGTCATATCCTTAACCAAAATTCTGGACTGTCTTCTGCCCTTCCTTCTCTGATCTTTGAAAACAAGCAGAGGCTTCCTGAAACTACTAGATTTATTGACATACATTCTCCTATGAGAAATTTTACAGTCCTGACAGTTTTTGAGCTGATGGAATTTTCTGCAGAAAAGAACCCACCATTTTCCTTCTTTATAGTTCACCTGGTTGCCAAGTAAACTTACCATATTTCTCTGAAGGGTCCCCATATTTTGCACATTCTCACGATAAAATGCACAAGAAGGTTTATGAACCAACTCTGGTACTGTTCTTAAATTCAAAGTTTAATTGTAATTATCAAGTAACCTGAATTCAAAAGGAGCATCACTCCATACCACTAAAAATAGAAATTGCACACTAAAACAATCAATTTTACAGTTATCTTATTAAATGTGGAAGTCATATAGACTAAAAAATTGTGGTGGGTTTTTTTGTGGATTGATTGAAAAGATATTCCCCTCCATACACTTCTAAACAAACCAAGCTGTTAGTTCAAGTACATAATAGCGAATAGGCAGCAAATACTAAAAGAGCACCAGAAGTTGTTGGTATATGAAAATTGCATTGAGGCAGTATTCTGTTCTTGCTTGAGAAATGTTTTCATGGTGGTAATCTGAGTCCTGATAAGTATGGTTTTACATTATTGTTACTTTCTTCAATTTGGATTTGATGGAAATTGCCCAGTTCATCCTGCTGGACCTTCAATATTCAGTGTCGAAACCGGAATATTAACATGTGAAAGGTGTTTCTTATCAGATGAACGTGATAATGTGAAGTGCATTTAAACTATTGTTGGCACTAGGGAAGCAGCCAAAGTTTCACAGAATCACAGAATGTTAGAGATTGGAAGGGACCTCGAAATATCATCTAGTCCAATCCCCCTGCCGGAGCAGGAACACCTAGATCAGATCACACAGGAACGCATCCAGGCGGGCTTTGAATGTCTCCAGAGAAGGAGACTCCACAACCTCTCTGGGCAGCCTGTTCCAGTGCTCGGTCACCCTCACTGTAAAGAAGTTTTTTCTCATATTCAAGTGGAACCTCCTATGTTCCAGCTTGAACCCATTGCCCCTTGTCCTATCACTGGATGTCACAGAGAAGAGCCTGGCTCCATCCTCCTGACACTCACCCTTTACATATTTATAAACATTGATTAGGTCATCCCTCAGTCTCTTCTTTTCCAAGCTAAAGAGACCCAGCTCCCTCAGCCTTTCCTCATAGGGGAGATGCTCCATTCCCTTCATCATCCTTGTGGCTCTGCGCTGGACTCTCTCCAGCAGTTCCCTGTCCCTCTTGAACTGAGGGGCCCAGAACTGGACACAATATTCCAGATGAGGTCTCACCAGGGCAGAGTAGAGGGGGAGGAGAACGTCTCTTCACCTACTGACCACCCCCCTTCTGATACACCCCAGGATGCCATTGGCCTTCTGGTCATCCTGCTGTCCACCAGGACCCTCAGGTCCCTCTCCCCTACACTACTCTCCAGCAGGTCAGTACCCAACTTATACTGGAACCTGGAGTTGTTCTTGCCCAGATGCAAGACTCTACACTTGCTCTTGTTAAATTGCATTAGATTTTTCCCCCGCCCAAATCTCCAGCCTGTCTAGGTCTCACTTAATGACAGCACAGCCTTCTGAGACATCAGCCACCCCTCCCAGTTTCGTATCATCAGCAAACTTGCTGAGGGTGCTCTCTACTCCCTCATCCAAGTCGTTGATGAATATATTGAATAGCACTGGTCCCAATACCGAACCCTGGGGGACTCCACTAGATACAGGCCTCCAACTAGACCCCATCCCATTCACCACAACTCTCTGGCTTCTTTTCTCCAGCCAGTTCACAATCTATCTCACTGCCCGATCATCCAGATTGCACTTCCTTAGTTTAGTCGCAAGGATACTGTGGGAGACGGTGTCAAATGCTTTACTGAAATCGAGATAGACCACATTTGCTGCTTTATCATCATCTATCCACCTGGTAATGTCCTCATAAAAGGCTATCAGGTTGGTCAAGCACGACTTCCCCTTGGTGAAGCCATGTTGACTGCCTCTAATGACCTGATATGCCTAGAGACAGCATCAAGTATAAGTTGTTCCATCACCTTTCCAGGGATGGAGGTGAGGCTGACCGGTCTATAGTTACCCGGGTCCTCCTTCTTGCCCTTTTTGAAGACTGGAGTGATATTTGCTATCCTCCAGTCCTCGGGCACCTTCCCCATTTCCCACAACTTACCAAAGATGATGGAAAGTGGTCTAGCAATGACTTCTGCCATCTCCCTCAGCACCCATGGGTGCATCCCATCAGGACCCATGGATTTATGGATGTCTAGATTACTTTTGTATCATCCTCAACAGAGGAGTTCAATCTATTATTAATTCCATCAATTTACAAGCCAGGGCTGCAAGTATACCTTCAGCTGATTTTAGAGTTTGTGTTATAGTGGAGCACAGTAATTTTTCCTTCATTCTGCACTGGGCTAGAAGTTTAGGATTTCTTCTTCTTCTGGGTTCAGATCTCATCACTGGCCTCTATCTGCTCTCAGCAATATGCTCTACAGCCATTTAAAATTGAACTGTGACGGCCAGCGTGCTTCATAGTACATTTAATGAATAGCACGTGATCCCAAGTGCTTAATATCTGAAGCCCTGCAATGTTTCCTGGGTGAAATGTAAGGTGCTGGATGAAAACTACAAAGCTTCTTAATCTTTAAAAGACCTCAACTTTTTCCTTCCCCATGGAATGCTGTCATAGCTGTAACTAAGTGACAAAGGTAAATGAGACAGTCACTCAAGTATTTTTGGGAGGATGTCTAGGCTCTGAAATTTAGTCTTTCTTTCTTTTGATGTGAAATAACATAAATCCATTCAGCTTTCAGATATACTATGGGACAAGAAAGAATGAGTAAAATGGGAATTTGGAATGAGGTGATGGTTTTTCACCTGTTTTTTCAGTTTAAAATTCTCGTGGTTAGTTACCTTTGTTGAGTCTGAGCTATTCTATGTTGGTTGAGGGACAGGAAAAATAGGCATTTTTTTTAGATCTAAATGAATAAGTCAATGCCTGAAAATACCTTTCCACTTATAGTCAAAAGGTTGTTGTCAAAATTAGTGAGGGTAAAAGTCTTCCATCTCAAACAAAAAAGTATTTTAGATCTTGCTTAATAGATTGTTTTATGTGCGTGTTGTGTAATTACTAATGTTGACGTGACTATTGTCATCTTAGTTATTTGTGACAAACCTAATTTAAGATAGTAAGGATTAAAAAATCAAGTGGGAATTTAATGGCACTGTTCACTTAAATAGACTTTAAAATCTTGTGGCTCTTAGAAGGCTTTGGAAGATATCTTCTTCGTCACAAAGTGATATTTTGATTTACACAGTGATGCTTTGCATAGAGCTGATCACCTAATTATAGCACAAATAAAGGGAATGGGTTGATTTTTATTAATTTATTGCCTCTGTAGACTAAAGCCTCACTGAAGTTCAGTTCTAACCATTTAAAATGCAGCCTGGCTTATTATGTCAAATTCTGTAATCTGTTCCCAGTTCTGAATTTTGCAAAACTACCACTGAAGCCAGTCAAATATTTTTACAACATTGGGTGCTATTGCTAAGCCTGTTCTGCCAGGACATTCATTGCAATTTGACTGTATAATTTTTTACTCAGTTTGTAGAGATAGTTATATTTACTCCAGAACAAACAAAAAATAACTGTGTGTTCAGTGAAGGTATTCTCTATCCAGGATCAACAGTTATGTCCTTTCTCTTCTTTAAAAAATGATTTTTTTGATAATATAAGAAAACGTCTCTCAGAATTTTAGCATTGGTTTCAGTGAGAAATCTGGTGCAGTTAGGAGTGGTAACCCACAGTGTTTCATTTATTTTGTATTCTCCCCATGAAAGGCCTTGTGGCTGAGAGAGAGATTTGAGTCTAAAAAAGTTTTTCAAGGCACCACCTTTCCAATGTGTGTAGTAAATGGTAGGCTAAAATTGGTTTGGGTTTGGGGTTTTTTAATTGAAATGGCAATTTAAGAATCAGGTAAATGTTGAGGTTAGCCAGGCTGTTTTTATATTGCAAGAATTCATTTATATGAAGAACTAAATTACAATGCACCCTACTAGTATCTACCCCACATAAATTTGATAATGTCTTCCACATTTTATTCCCAGGATTTCCTGTTTAGTACAGCATCTACTATGAAACTTTGCATAGTGAAATTCTTCTGGATAAAAACCTAAAAATATTGGTTATATTTCTTTCATAAATCTACCTTTATACACATTTTCTAAAATGCAGTCTCTTTCTTTGCTATAATACATCAGACTTAGTTTTATGAAATATGGCTTCCTCAAGATTAGCACCAGTCTCTGCAGATTCAGTTGCAGAAGCTTACCTGTGACAAACACAGTAAGCTCCTGAAAACTAAGCAGCAGTCTTTTTCACATGCTGATGTTAGCTTGGTGAAAGAAAGAAAAAGTGCTGCTGTAATTTATGCCAGTGAGGCACAAAGATGGACTAAAGCCATGTTTGCTCCCCTCCTCCTCTGCAGAGCTGAGCCAATGTTCCTCCACTAGTCTGGAAAAACTGGCGCTATATTAGATCTCTCCTGCTAAGGCCATTGATTTACTCAACTACGTTTTTTATAAGTTGACAAAATACTTGCTTGATTGTTACAAAGGATAAATGAATGCCAGAGGTTTGTATTAGAAACACATTGGAAAGAGGTGTTTCTTTTCTGTTTGACACAGAAAAAAAAAAGTTTGTTTGGGTTTTAGTATTACCACTAAAATTTAAAGGAAAGGAAAAAAAAAAACCTTCTGTAAAGCTCTCTCTCCAATTTTCCCTCCACCTTCACCCCTCTACTGCTAGAATGTGGTCAAACTTTGGTATGTAAGTGCTAGCTGCTAGCCCACTGCTTCAGTCAGTAGTTTTGTATTAACAAATTGTTGGTCTGCTGGAGTTGTGTATTTATTGCTTCTAGCTATTCAGCATGCCTGAGAAACTCAGAACATTTGGGGTGGGGTTTTTGTTTGTTTATTTTTTGTTAATTCCTCTATGTCTAAGTTTATTTGGACTAGGCATTTGGGCCTGGAATCAACTGCTGTTTGACTTAAATTCAGAGATGATCCATGCTTTACTCAAGGGATATCTGGTATTACATTTACTGTCTGGAAATCTTACATTTTATTTATTGCCAGCAAACCTAGTGAAGAATGAACAAATAATCTAAATCTTTAATAGCCTAGCTTAAGCTTCCTGTGTATTTACACACCTTTTCAAGCACCCCAACTTTATCTCATTCAATGACATGTTTGAACAGTAAGGATTTGGGTGTATTCAGAATGGGGAGTGTCCAGAGAATGTTGAATGTTATGAAAATCTGACAATTTTTGTGCTAGAAATGCTCTCCTGTCCTCCCCTCACTTCAACTCTGTGCTCTGGTGTACAATACTGCCTGACTATTTTAACTTGGAGAGGCGATCTGCTAACTTCTAGAGTATCATTGTACAAGCTATTGCCCCAGACAGGATTCTAGACTGGATGGATCATTGATCTATTCTGGCATGGCAGTTCCCATGTTCTTATAGTAAATGCTGTCTAAAGTTTTTCTACACTGGTACAGTGTCTGGAACAACATCTGGAATTTGCATTATGGTCTTTATACCAACCTGTTCTACCAGGAGTGGTTCTCTATTTAAAGCACCCAGCTTCTTCCATCAAACCACTTCACATTTTTGTGAAGGAGACAAGGATATACTGTAAATATTCTATATATTATTTGTTACCGAACAGATGCAATATAAAAGAAGGATAGCTGAATTTTTATAGAAAAATACTTATTGCTTAGAATCATAAGTCATCACAGTTTTACACATTTCTAATTCTGATACTATGAGTACTAATCACATTTTCCCCCAGTGCTTTGATTATCTTTTGAATTGGATGAGTTTTTTCAAGTTAAGTTGATTTCCTTTCTCTCAGAAGGTTGCTTACAACTAAATCTTCATTCAAGAGGAAAAGAAAATATGCCTAGTGTTGTATTGAGCAATGGAAGGATACTCATATTACATTAGCCTTCACTAAGAATAGTTTACTTTGTTGTTAGCTTTGCAAAAACTGAAGTATCTTTCGGGTTTTTTTAACCTGGATATCCCATACTTAGTGAAACTATTTGTTTCTTATTATTTTTGCAGTGAATATCTTGGGGTAAAACTGGGCGTATAGCATTTGAATAGAATATCTCAAAAAAGTATTCTGCTAGAAATATCTGTGAAACTTCTTTTCTGATCATTTTATGCTGTAGGCCTACAACAAGAGAAAATACAAACAATTAATTTCTTTAGCTTATGGAGGACCCACAACTTGCTGGTTCTTCTGAAGAGGTTAACCCAATTTCTTTGTCCTACAGTACTAGTAATACAATTTCAAAGGGCTGGCCAAAGTTAACAGAAGTGTACAATTTGACTTTGTGGAATATTTTTAAAGTATATTTTTATCAGTTGGGGAGATTTTTGCTCTGTACAAGAGCAGCAATTATATGTTACCTCCATTGTTGATATCCAAAAACTAAAATATTGTGGGCTAATAGTACTCCATTCATCTGAAAGCTAGAAAATACCACTTCTGGGTCTTGCAGAAATAAATTAACCTCAGGAGAGTGCGTGGTGGGGAGTTTATTTATAGCAATAGTGAAATCTTAAATTTCAGTCTAAAATCTGTACCATATTCACTAATATGGATTGAAACAGTATTATTTTGATATAGAATTAAATACTGAACCTATGAAGTTGACTGCAATATGGCAAACATCTGTATTTATAGAAATTTTCTCAATACTCTTTTAAGTGCTTTTTTTATATTAGAAGCTTCTATGGAATAACTAATAATTTGAATTTGGGTAGATGTGAATAGCAAGTCTTATTTCTCTTCTTAAATAGGAAGTTAATAAATTTGAAAAATATAAGGTTTTGTGAAAGCACAAAAAATTGGAAGGACAAGTGGTCTAATCATTAGGAAAGGAGATGGGGAAGGAGAAACAAAGGAATGTGGAATGGTAGAAAGAAGCAATGAAACAAGAAAGAGTGAAATCTCTTAGTGGTAACAATCACAGCGGAAACCTGTGACTACAGATTATTACTAGGAGGCATTATAAACTTAATTAAAGAGGAATCAAACCCAGTTTGGCAAGCTAGGCCCAAGAAGGAGCAGTATATGATACAGTGGGCGGCTTAAATACCAAGTGCTACAGAAGAGTAGGGGCTTTCACAGGTAGTTTAGCACAGCTCCAATACTAGGAGGTAATGAGACAAAGCATACTCAAGGAAGCTTGTTTCTTGCACACATCTTTTTTGTGATAGCAGTGGCTGTGCGAAAATGCGAGAACTAAAGGGATTAATGCAGATTTGAGACTCTGCCTATAGCAGTACTTATGCTATCAACCATCATTGATATAAGAATCAGAACCTACTTCAAGTACTTGGGAAAAAAATATTTTTATTTTAATGATCTGTAACAGAGGGGAGCTTGGATTACAGGACTCCCTTGCATGAAAAGAGGGATGATGGGTTATCTCTTACACAAAAAGAAAAACATGGATGGTGAGATAAGGCAGGGAGAAACAAGGGAACTTGCCTGCAAGAGTTGTGTTGCACAGAGCACTTAGTGATAGTTGCAGATTTCGTTAGAAACATAAACCTATTTCTTCTCTCCTGCTGCACTGTGTTTACAAAATTATTTCAAAAACTCTTGGGCGCTTTTAACCTAGGAGTGGTGACAGCAGCCTGAGCCAAGAGGCTTGTGGTTGTAGCATCTCAATTCTGAAAGAAGGTGGAAACAAGATTAGATGTTATTAACCTATTTCCTGCCTCAAAATTCCTATTGTTTTATGGTTTTGACATTCTTTTTGCCTTGTTCATGCTCTTGTTCTCTTGTCTTGATTCAAAATTTGATATTTTTATTAATTTTATTTATATTTCCGTCAGTCTCTTTTTCTCTGTTTTTGTTTCTCATTCCTGTCTTTTTTTTAGTCTTTACCTTCCTCAATTTATTTTTCTTTTTGGTCTCTCAGCTATCTCTCAGTGTTTCTCAACTGTCTCTCCTCTTCCTGTGCCACCCACTACTGTGCTGGAAGTGAAAAGAGTGCCAGTGAGTTCATTCTTCCACAACAGCCAAAACTTTTTCCTTGGGAGAGAGATCTTATGTGCTTTGATCTGTGGATTCACTCATCTGTTTTCTCACATGTTCACATGAGCTACCTTTCTATCCACTGCCTACATATCATGAGGGTGATGGGAGGAAAGTGTTGTAATGTTTCCTACATTAATGCTTATAGTTTAACATACACATTTACAATATTGGAAGGAAAATGTTAGTGGCAAATAGAATATAATTTAAGGAAATCAGTAGTGCTTGAGTACCTCATTATTTTTGTTGTAAACATGTGGTGCATTGGTGATAATTGAGAAAAGTACATAGCATGTTACTTGTAGGCGATGCTGAACTCAGAAGTGAATGGTAGTACTAGTAGTTATGGTCCATACTGGTCTCTGCTTTCTTTCTTTTTTTAGACAGCCTGTACAACATAAGAAGCAGCACTGAATTTCTTGACACAGATTCTTACTCCTGCTTTGTTCATTTTAAACATCCTGATATAGAGAACCAGTAGCTTTCATAAAACACGGCAATAATTTGCAAAATTCTGATATTTTAAATTTTATAGCAATGTTATTAGTTGTTTAATTTATTTAATCTGCATTTAGAAGTGGTATGTAATTTTTGCCAGTGTTCTGAGCACCAGTTTAGATGAACTATTTGTAAGTAGTGCATTTTTAGTAATGTAAAATTCTGCATCTGGAAAAGGAAAAGCTGTGTGTTACTTTTTCTTAGTGCCTACTGATTGCAGAAACAAAGGTTAAATCACCAGCTGCCATGTTTTATGCAGGCACCTCCAAATGAATCCTGGCTAAAACCGCTTAAGAAGGTCCTTCCTCTCTGCCAAAAGCTACTACCCTCACAACAGAGTTGGCAGAACATAACTTTTGTCCACACCTGTTGATAATCCACTGCAAAGCTTAGCTGTTTAAAATGCTGACATAGGTGAGTGCAAGATAATGTCCGAGGCTCTCCACTGAAGTGGTGGAGGCACCAGAGGGCATGCTGTGTAGAGTCACTTGTGCAAGAAAGGTTGAATTGGCAGCAGATGAGCTGGTAACAGCCAACAGCTTTGTCAGTTTCATAAGCAAGTGTGGAATTAAGCAGTGCAGCTTTGCACTTTCATTCAGTTAGTATAAAAATCACGGATGGATGCAGTGCCAGATCCAAGCTTCATCACTAACGGAAAAGCATGACGCTTCCTTGCTCTTGCTGAGATTCAGAATGATTCAGTTCACTGATTGCCACTTTGGTTTCTCCCAAAGGGCAGTTCTGGAAAGGCTGGAGCTGTTGTGATACCAGACTTCTGTTCATGCTACACTTAACAAGACTGCCACTTGTCAGCGGCTAGCATATGGTTCAGATCCAGTGCATGGCACACACATCACAAAATCAGGGGGATTACTGTATATCATATCTTTTCTTACAAGCACCATCTCACTAGAGTAGTTCAAAAGAACATAATCATCTCTGTCCTAAATAAACTGGTTGAGTCTGCCTGGAGAGCACTGTGTTGATGGAGTTCATTCTTTGATGGACAGTTGGCAAATGCAGTGTGGCCTATTCTAGACTATTGGATGTACAGCCTAGTCATACTGTAATAGTTCTTCAATGCTTTCTGGTGTGCTGAAGTTTCTTTTTTAGCTTCAGTTGTGGCCAACATTCTCCTACTTGTTACCTCCTAGAAAGTAATCAAACTGATTACCAGGGTAATGTCTTAGTTACCACAGTTTAAGGACATATAGGGGCTACTCTGCTAGTAACTTTTAAGAACCAGTCTTGCTTGCTGACTGTTGCAAAAATCATTATCTGAGAATATCACTAGGCCAGGAGAGGACCCATGTACCTTTTAAATCCTGTGCTGTCTCTGAAACCATCTTAAATAAGTAGATGCATTTCAGTCTGATGTTTCAAGACATTTCATTTTTGCAATACAGAAGAGAGCCAAGTACTGAATGTCCTGTAGGAAAGAAGTGCAGTACAGCAGAACAGATGCTTCTCCATTACATGAAATAAGACAACGCTTAAACTGTAGGATGCTGACATCTGGCTGGGGTAAAAATCAACTCTCTCCAGCAGTAAATCCATGCTAAGATAGCAGGTTCTGATGTGCAGCGCTATCTTAATAAAAGAGGTTAAGAAAATAATTTGTGGTTACTTGTTCTGCTAAAGAAAGTCAACAATTTGCACACCTAGATACTTTAAACTCAGAATCACCAGTTTTGGCAAGCTATTTTATTAAAACTAGTTTTGAGAAAAAAAAAATGGGCTGCAAAATTTTTTCTTCTTTCAAGTTTTGCATAGGAGAACTGACAACCTTTCATCCTTCAGATTTTAAAGAAAAAGTGTGTTTTAAAGTTGTATGTCTCACTCATTTAAAATTAACTGTCAACAAGTGGTGATAAGCACAAGTTAGTATGTTCCCAAAGACCAGAGATTAAGAGATGGAGTTAGAGCTTTCAGCACAGTGACTGCAGAAGCAGGACTGGGCAGTCAAGCTCCCCAGTGAACTTAGGAGCATGTGGAAGGAAGAGAGCTATAAACTGAACAAGGAAAAGTCTCTTGCAACCTGTATTTGTGGAATTGCAGCCTGAACTCCACACTTGGAAAATTATGCAAGTTGAAACTGTTGTTGGAAGATCTTGAGTAAGATTACTGTAAATTCAAATAATTCATGTAGAAATAATTATTAAATACTTCCCATGTTACTTAAAAAAGAAAATATTTTTAATTGTTTTGGGAAAATAGTATTAAGTGTGATTTACCATTTCCATGGATGCAAAACAAGTCTGCCTGTGAAGAGATGTGACTTGCAAAAAATAAACTTATGTTCACATCAGGAAAATATTTTTTCAAATCTCCACCGCAGTCTGTGTTTATTTTGCTTTACCTATGAGATGCTGGATCTGAAATTGATTCTGGGAATATCAAAAAGTTTCTTAATATTGGCTTATTTTTAATCACAGCTGGGAACACCTCAGTGGAAAGTTATGAATAGGAGTCAGAGACTATGACTTCTTTCAGCTCTTGGAGAGAAGTAAACATTGCTTAGTCTGAATCTCCTGCATCTAATTTGCAAACTACCTGGGATGCAGTGTGGTCTGATCCAAGAATTAGAGAGAAAGAGACCTCTTTGAAAAACCTGTTTATTCAGGACGTCTTGCATGTTGCAAGAAACTGATAAAGCAATATTTCATCAGCTACAAAATTTTCATTCTGATACTGACTTGGTTTTCCCAGATTTTCTGTTTCACAAAGACTGTAGTCAAAGACATCTAATGTCATAAAGATTGATGATCTTAGATTCAGTTCTGTATAATTCTTATTATTTTAAGTTGTCCCATCAAAGCCAAAGACCTTTTTGCAAGTGATTAATACAGAATTGAAACATAAGTGGAGTTTTTGCCTAGGCATGTTTGTTTGCACTGAAAAATCTTTTAATTCCGTTCTGATTTTTTTTTAAATTGAATATACAAGCTTATATTTGTTCTTCTGGTTCAGTAACAGCTTCACTAAAACTGTAAATTCGAAAGTCTTGTTAAATAGTCAACTGTTTTTTTTCATTTAAACTGTTACAGCTGTTGTAAAAAGTGTAAATCCTGTTGCCAGGTTTCGACACTTAACAAAACTGTGTCCTGTGATACAGAAAGTAGCTAGCTTGTAAGTAAAGATCAATAGGTTTACAATCAGTCAACTTGAAAGCATCTTTGGTTTGGTTTTCTTCTCTTTTCCTCCCACCTCTCTTTTTCTTGAGGTAGAGAAATGAAGTTATCCTTTTGTTTAAGTTTTTGTTTGTCCAAGCTAAAACATGTAGTTTTCTGACAGCTTTTGTATTCTCACCTCAGTGACACCTGCTAATATAACCATAGTTCATAAGCTTCAGGCTTTCCTGCCATAGACTACAGCTAACAAGCAACTGTTGACTCCAGGTTAGGGTGATGTTTTTATATTAGTGGCAATTTGCTGAAATGGGAAAATGTCTAATGAGGGGAAAATTTCTAATCAACAGTAGAAAAAAATATTGGACTGAACAAAGCATTAGTTTAGCCTGTTGTTCAAAGAATTAAACAGCGTGATGTGAACCAATTAAGGTAGAGCAGCAGGATATGAAGTGTTCCCATTTTGATCTTCTGTGTACCTACTTCAAGTGTTTTCCATGCAAGCTTTTCCCCGCTTTTGCAAAACCCTAACAGTTTAAAGCATCTAGGTTAAATAGAAAAAAAACAAGAAAGTTCAATACCTGAAATAAAATCCAAATTCTAGCTGTATTTTTCAAAATGGGTCTTTACAAAAGTGGTTACCCTATAATATTCGGGTCTACTAAGAAAGAATTACACCAAACCAACGAAACTAACAACAACAACAAAACCCCATCAAAACTTGTATCTTTTTTTTTGTATGCTTAAAAATCAAGTCACAGTGCTAAAATCTTGCCATGCGTATCAGGATTACAAATAATAACTTTCCATTTTTTCACTGAGTTTCAGCCATGTTTTATTTTTGTAGGATGTCACATGTACTTCAATTTGAAGATAGAAGCAGAAAGGTGAAAGATGCAAGCATGCAGGATGAAGACACTTTTGAGATCTATGATCCACGGAATCCTGTAACTAAGAGGAGAAGAGAAGAAAGCAAGAAAATAATGAGAGAAAAAAAGGAAAGAAGATAAAAAGAATGTTAAGCTAGCCAGAGCTGCCTTGAAAAGTGACTGCAGCAAAGAGCTGGCTCTTCTACAAGCTGCAGTTCCTAAAAATATCACTGGACAAGTGTGAAAAGGAATCTCTCAAGAACCTGTCGTGCAGTTTTTAAGCAGAGCTATCATTTGTTTTTAAGTTGTGCAGTCAAGTGTTCTCAGTGCATTCATTATCCAAACTCTCTAAAGATTCTTAGAATTATGTGTTTAATAAAACAGCTGACGTGACTTTTGTTTGTACTTTAATTACAATAGTCACCATCATTGTTTAATTAATGTGGTCATCAAAAAGTTTTCAATATAGTGAATGGGAATTTGTCTGAGGTGCAATGAGAGGATAGAAACCTCATCTGCAGGCTTTTAAGATTTTCTGAAAGTATAATTTTAATTATTATTTTTTGGCAAGGCATACAAACATTGCAGCAGTAAATGCTGCCTGCCTGAACCACTCTGTAATAGAATTAAGATGATGCACTTGCAGAACTCCTTAGAAATGTCGTAGCTTTCTTGAAACAAACTAAATTTAATTTGACAATTTGGCTATTTTCTCCTTCTTTTGAAATACATATTCCAGTACAGATCCAGCTTGGGAAGTTGAGATAATACACAATTTGAGGAGTGTTATTTCACTATCTGTACCACATGGACAAAAAGAGGATCTGAATGTACTGTAGTGGTTGCTTAAACTGTTGCAATACTAGAAGCATCATTCTGGTAGAATTTTCACTGTAAAGTAGATGGTAATGAAGATAGGTTTTTTAATTAGTCCAGTACAGAAACAAAGAAAAATGTGATTGGTCTCATTAAACACTTAATGTTTTTAACAATTATCTTACTATCTAAAAATGAACATCTTCTCAAGTTTCATAGTTTACAGACTTTTCACATATTTTTCCCTCCCAGGTACTAATATTTTTACAGGAAAAATGGGAATTTTCTGTGTTCTTTCTTTAAAGCATTTCTGATGCCACAGAAGCATGGACTGCTCATAGGGGCAACAGCTAGAGAAGAGCAAGCACAAGTGAGAAAGCTCATTAAAAAGTGCCGCCAGAGGAGTATTCTGCTGATGTTGTTTTTAGAACAAGTTTAGTAAGGTATGGTGTCCTTATCAAGCTGCCACTGCCAAATTTCTTGATAGAGTCTGAGGTGTGAGATACATAAACCTTCATCGGTGGGTTAATGTGGCCCAAATGTCAGAGGTTAGATTAATACAGACTATTGCTTTAATGTGCGGTGCAGCCTTTGAGATAAGAAGAAAACTTGGAGGTGTAATGTGAGATCCTGTATAAAGCTGTCATTGTCCTCCTCTTAGACTGAATGAATGACACTGTACCATGGTGTAAAGAAGTTAAGAGGGATCACATTCTTAAACACAGCCATTCACGAACTAGTGAGTGAAAGTTTTTTAATCATTAATTCAGTTTCTGTCAGGCTGCTATTGGCAAAATCAAGAACATCTAATGTCACATGCTGTTATCTCTATGCATTGCTTGCATGTGGGGAAAATTTTAAAACAGTCGTTACAGGAAATTACTATATCAAGCTTTCATTTTGGTGGAAATGGGAGGTAGGAAGAGAAAGTGAGTGTGTGCGTGCATGTTGGCAGAGGAGGTCAGCATGGGAAAAGTGAGAAACAGATCTAGAAAGAAACTTGAGAATCAGTTCCGGGAGACAGCTACTGCCCCTGTAGTAGGAAAATGTTCTAGTTACATATTTTTCCTGTAAGCTAAAGTATGATGCATAAGTAAATGAATGGACAAGTTGACTAACACCTCTTTTAGCTGAATCTTTTTGCCAGCTACCTCCAGTGGCTCTGTGTGTGCTGTATTAGATGATTCCCATTTTTAAGCACTAGACAAGCACAGGGAGAAAAGCTTAACCTGACATTTAGGGCTCCCCTCAGTAGGAGGAGGCCTGAAAGGCCGGACCTTGCATACACAGGACTGAGAATGTCACAAGAACAAGAGAGTAACTCAAGATATCTTATAAGTGAAGAATGTGTTGAAAATCAGTAAACATTTTTTAGAGATATTTTATGCATTTAATGCTACAGTTGAAACCAAATGTGTTGCCTGTTCAAGCTAATTCTAAGTACTACCCTATTATGCTTTGTGCTAGGAGAGCACAAGGGCTGTCCCTGGTGGAAGGATGCTGACCCCAAGCAGCAGTCTTTCCTGCATCTAATGAATATCACTTCAGGTGTAATGGCCCTTTACTGTATTAAGCCCAGGTTCCCAGTAGTAAGCTGGCATGTGCTATGCACTAAGGCTGGCTATCTGGTTACAAAAGAGGAAAGCCTCTTGGAGAGGAAGTGGAGTTTGGTTTCAAAGCTTTTTCTTAAATGAGAGTTCAGACCAACTTCCCCGGCAGGTTGCATTTTGCTCTGTACCAAACCCATACATAAGGATAAAGATATTTGGATTAAAATGATTATGAATGGAAAATCCACCTATTACCTGGAAGTACCAGGCACTGGATGCTTTGTGAAGACTGCTGTCTAAAATCAGTCCTATGCCACAGCGGTTTGGCATGGAATCTTGTGCAGGCAGAACTCACTGTGAGGGAGCATTGATGAGAAATGCTACAAATAAGTGAATTCAAGCCTTTTTTGGTTATCAATTCTATGTGATAAGAATATTTTATAATACTTATTTCCCAGAAACACAGAGCCTCAACATTTTTTAATAATTACAAGTTATTGTTGTATGTGATACTAGTCTTCAGGGCTAATCGGCTTTGCATAGTATTTCACTGCGTTCATTCAATAAGCTTCTCTCACAGTTCTCAATTCGCCTGTATTAATGCCAATCAATATTTCTTTAAGATAAGAGTCTGCCTTTTTTCTTTCCCTAGGGAAAGCGTAAAACTGTGCTTGTAGGAAAGAAACCACATCTATGCAGTAAAGTCACCTTCCACTTTTAAGGAAGGCAATTTCAGTACGCATCCCTGTCCTTATTTTGTCTTCATTCAAGCCAGTGACAATACTTTCCTAGCACTGAGGACTGACATACACTACACTATGAGAACATGCGTTAAAATGACCAGATATCAGCTAATCAACCAAGAATCACTTAGAAATGGGCTGAGGTGTCTAAATTTTACTCATTTCATTGAAGCAAAAATAGCTGTGCATTTCATTCAGGAGACAGAAGCACACTAGAACCTCAAAGAAAGAGGCTGAAATTATGACAGTCCTCTGAAACAACTAGTTTGCAATGTCACAGCTAGCTCCCATACTGCCAGTAACAATGCTGCCAGAGAAACCGGTTTCCTGCACTGCTAGGCTAGCAGAAGCATCTTTTAGTTCAAACCTATTTCATTCATCATCTGAAGCTGCTAGAGTTACACGAAATGTTGAGAGCTACAGGTTTGCAGTATTTTTTTATAGACCATAAAATACATACACTCAGAGTTATACCTGGTTTTTTGTCAGTACTGAAAAGCAAGAGGAAATGCAGTGTGGGCAGGTGGCCTCCTCTCCGTGAAGCAGAAGTCTGGTGCTAGATTGGTGGCTGAAAACTAAAGAAACAATCTGGTTTGTGGCTGTAGAAAGAATTTGTTCTATGGTAGTGAGATTTTTCACTGAATATATTTTCTTGAATCTTTTTATTAAGCAGCTTTCATGTTCCACCCTGGTGGCTAGCATTTCACGTATCCATATGAACGTGTGAGCATAATTTTTATGTAGTTGTAATATATAGCTAGGAACATTTGTCTGTGCACTAGTATTACAAAGCTAGTGTTTTGACCCTTACTTGTGAAGTTTTCCTTCCTAAAAGGTGCCAATTATGTGCACACGTCACCCAGCTTCAAGACAGACACCACGATGCTGGTAAGTAAATAATTTCTGTGAAAAAGTCACTGCTTAAAATTGCAGGGTATGCTCTACTTCCCTACCACCACCACCTGCTTTTCAATTCATTTCAATAGCTAAAAATGGTGTAAGTCCAAACTATGACTGAATTTTGAGTTCGAGCGCAAAGGTCAGGGCTACCTATTTTTAGTGGCAGCTAAATTGCAATTTCAGTACCTTAGCTTTGCTGCCAACACAGTGGGCCACTGTCAACAGTCTGTGAGACAGAGTCCTTCCAATCATGCCTGCCTGCCATGTAATGGGGCCTTTCATTTTGTTAGAGGGAAATTAACTTTCCTAAATTAAACGAAAGGGTGGGGGAAAAATCTTAAATTCTTGCACAGAACATTCTGTTGGTAAAGTTGACATTTTTTTTCCAGACCAGCTGGATTTCAAGTAGATAAGGTCCTTCTAGGCCACATCTGGTAATAGCAAGGTCCTCAAGAACAGCTTAAAGGCTTCCCTCACAAATCCTGTCGGTGATGCCAACAGTTAGTACAATGTGCCTTTTCTACTTTGGAGCTAAAAAAACCCCTGAGGTACAACTGAAGCTGGTTTATTTCTGCCAAATAGCCACTATGCCTAGGCTGCTCAGGGTGTAGTCTGCAGTGCCACATTACGTAGGTTTCCCTGAGCTGCTGGCTTGCAACATGAGCAAGTTTGGGAAGCGGCTGTTCCCATGATGTCTGTCTTCTCCGGTAGAAGGGTGTCTGAACTCTTAATGGTTAAAATAACTGCACATCAATGTTGTCTGAGTTTGTCTAGAAGACCTCAAGTTTGCAGGAGACACAGTTATGTTTTGGCAACATAAAAACTAGCCTCAGACAGAATGGATAGGTCCAGACTCTGCCTCATTCTGGCAGAGACACCTGCGTCTGTCATTACTTAAATGATGACGAACTTGAGCCATTAGAAGATGAGGGGACTCCTATGTGTGTGTATTCTCAGTAAAAAAATGCAGATACTTGCTTCCATCTTTCACTGTAACAAAATATGAGCTGATCAGTGTCTACCCTTACAATGTTCCTGCTGAAGTACATCACAGCACAGAGGATGTAAACTGAAAAGTGAGACCATGTCTTATGATGTTTCTTATTCTGGTGTGGAGTGTTAGACAAACCAGGTATATCTACCAAATGTCACCAATTAAACACAAGAAGCTGAGCGTGTTATATAGCCAGGACTTACACTGGAAAGAGATGACACTGAAGTTCCTGGAGGAAGACTGGGAGCACTGGTGACAAGTACCCATCACTACACTGAAGTGCAGCCTCCAGCTCCCTGCTTCTCCCTGTTACTCCACATACATACGAAGTCACTCAGGCTGGGCAGGAGGAACTGCCTTCCTGCAGTGCTCTTGCTGCTCCTGTGGCCTCCTCTTCTAGCAGCTACATTGCCCAGGCTCAGCTCAGCAGCTAATTTACCTTCCTTCTCAGGCAGCACCTCAGACCAAAAAGTCCTCTGGTGAGTGCATGCTCGTCCATCACTCTCATCCCATTTTGGTATCTGGAACTCAAAAGCAGTACAAAAGTCTGAAAGTTAAATTTTGGGGGGGAAAAAAATCAAATGGATCTTTTTCCATTTTTTTAAATATAAATTGGTTGATAGTAACCTTCTCCTCCTGAAACACTGTTAAAAAAAAGCACAAGGACCCATCCTTAGCAACTTTAAATTTAGAGACGAAAGGAGACTACAAACAAGACAACACCTGCTGGGAAAAAAAAAAAAAAAAAAGCCTTTTCTTAAACCTCACTATATCAGAAAAAAGTTGCATTTTTATGAATAAACTCTCCTAATCTAAATGAAGGAATTTTGCGGTATTGAGAAGGAAGAGGGAAAATCTACTGTTCTGGACTTAGAAGATCACATGAAAGAGAAAACTCCTGATACAAAGAGCTTCTGCTATGATTCCTATTTTCAATCTATGAAATGCACTGGCTGTGTAACAAAGCAAGATACAACAGTCATATTCATCAGTCAATGGGAGTCACGAACTTGAAAGTCCAGTCCAATATTCATAAGGTTATTTAAACTGTACACTTGCTCCCCTTTTTGATTTGTTTGTAGTAGTAAAAAGGCACAGTTACAGAATAGCCCTAGGATAGCCTTTAGTTTTGGTAGCTTCATTTTGGCAACAATAAAGCATTAAATGCTGAAGCTCTTTATACTGAACACAGTCTGGAAGATCATTGTTTTTGCAGCAGCTGTTGAAAACTTGGCTCCAGAATCATGTATGCTCTTTTCCAGAAGTAACTTCTGAGTCAAACAGATTTAATGTAACATTGCACTCAAAGGATACTTTTTTCACCTGCTTGGACTGAGTGCCTTTTTACGTTCATGGAAAGCAGTGAGAGACACTGATTCACAAGTGGCCTTGTATTTTTCCCGTTCTTTTTTGCAGCTTTGCTGTGTGAATAGCCTGCATGATCTGACCTGTATTATCACATATTGTGCGCTTCCATCTATAAAGTTATCTCACTGGAATGGCAGAGAATAACAGTCAGTATGTGCATAGTCATTTCAAAAAACATTTATGTTACTGCTACGCTATACTCTCCATTACATTTACAGAATATACAGACCAAAAAGTTCACACATTAAGCATAAGAATTATTTCAAATGATAAAGTATGGGTTGGTCTCATTTGTTCTTATGAACTGCAATAGACTTGGCAACATGGTATAGTAACCATGGACATCTGAATAACAATTCAAGGGTAATGGGATAGTCAACTGCAGTATCTATTCCTGCCCTACAGACTAGGAAGACACTTTTTAAGCTGGTTGACACTTTAGGGGAAACAGAAATATGCAGGTTTTAATAGCAAGCAAGATGTTGTCATCTAGAGCATCCAAACAATCTAGTTATCCCTGAAGGACACAGGGAGAGCTGTGAAAGAGAGAGGAAAAAAATAATTCTGACCCAGCCATTCCTGACATATTCATAATGAATGCAGAAGAGTCTCCTTCCAGTGTTTCATATCCTTTTATTTTAGGAAGACAAAAATCATCAGACAGAAAAACCACAGTAAGCAATGTTTGCCTTTGCCAAACAAAAAATTTACATAAATGTCTGCAACCAAAAAAAAAACCAAAACCCAAACAACAACAACAAAAAACCACTAAAACCAGCTTACTTCAACTAAATCTGGTGCACACTGCTGGTTTTTGTTTGATTTCAGGTGGTTTCACTGCTACAGGATGACATCTCATATACTGGAGGGACCAGAATATACTACCTCACTGTCATATAATTTAGATTCAGTCATACCTCAGACAATATTTTTACAAGGTCACTTTGTGAAAATATGTCTAGCCTATCCAAATGACAATATTATTTATGCCAAAGGTTTCACTTTAGAGATGGAAATATTCCAACTACTGTTTAATAGGCTGTACGGAGAGGCTAAGAAAACATCATTTGTTGCACACACAGCTTATGTAATTAATATAGAACTAAAGAGTACAGACTGATCATTGGCAATACGGCCTAAAACTGGCCTCAGTGAAAAAAGCCACAAAAGCAATGAGCTTTTGAGTTTTCCTCTCTGATATTATCTTTGGCATTCCACAGCTTAACCAGAAATATAAATCCAAAAGTGAGAAGTACATCTGAATTCAGTAGCTACTTGGATATTCAAAATGCAAAAGATATTTTTCAAAAGAGAGTTTGTAACACAGATGCGTAACTTTTTACAAGCATACAGGACAGCATACTCTCAGCTGCAATACAGGGAATGGACAGGAGAGGAATGACAGGAACTCCGATAAAAAGCTTTTTAGAAATACTGAGGTGAAGACAATACACTCTTCATAGCCCAAGTAATGAGTACCAGACCAAATGTTCCAGAAGGCGATCAGAAGGTAAAATAAAACAAGCACATTTCTTTCTTCTCAAGCTCTGTTCTCAGAAAACAAGCTTCATCCATGGATTTTATTTCTAGTCAATTTGTAACAGTTTTTCTGGTAAACTACACTTCTTCAAGAGGCTGAAACATGCACTGCAAATTTACCATTGTTACTGACTAAAATTATGGTGACAATGCAATATGGTTTTATGGTGTGAAATCTGTCTGGATATTAGTACCGACTCTTGTAACCTGTGCTGTTTAAAAGGCTAATTTATTCAGGAAATATAGTGTTTTATCACTGTAATGGGAGTTCTCATTGAATACTTATCTATTCATAAAGCTCAACACCAGAAAACTGGGAGAGGTGTTTGTTCCTGTGACTCTATTGCTCTTATCAAAGACACTGGCACTGTTCCTTAAAGAAAGCCACTTGCCTGCTGTCAGAATCTCTTCAGTGTGCCAAGAAGGATCCTGATTCTCATGCTGTGAGTGACTGACAAAAGCCACACCAGACAAGCGCTGCCGTATGCACCAGAATATTACAGCACTTCAAAATCAACTGGCATCCAAAAAATCCTAGTGCATCAGACTCATTCGGATAGTGCAAGATTTGGAGGAAGACAAGCACAAAGGGTGCACATGGGTTGCAGAAGGAGCTGAAAAAATACTGCAGCTGTGTAAGGATCTTAGCTGGGCCACCATACATAGTTCACAGACATGGGAAAACCCAGCCAGGCATTTTGAGTACAAGTGCATGAAATAAGAGGCTTCACAATACATAATATGTCCACTACATAATATTCTATAATAGTTCTACTTTCAATATAGAAAAATTAACATTTATTTACCCTACAGAACTGTGGAATAGCTGCCATTCTTCCTCTGTTACTTTGCCATATAAGTCCATGCTTTTTGACAGCATCAAAACATGCAGAAATTTGAGTCCTTTTACCATATGAGAAACACTAGAGAAGGGTAAGCAATCATTTTTTTGGCTTTGAGAATGCTTTTTGTAAACTGTTAGTCAAATCAGCTACATTACTGAGACTGGCAGCAGACAGTGGAGTGTTGCTCTCCCACATCTGGCCATTCTGGTTTTCTGGTCAGGTTTATATTTCACACATATCAGTTGGCTTTTCAGTTGTCAGATCACAGGTTTAATTCAGGTTCCAAACAGGAGGGGGAGAGGCAAGGAAAGAGCTTCAATAGCGACAAACTATTTGCTAGTTCCACAATAATACCATGTGTCTTTAGCAGCAGTGGCCACCTGTGATCACAGAAAACCACAAGCACTCAGATCCATTTGAGCAAGCCAGTGTAATATCACATGGCTAAGGACAGACAGCGTGTGGCTCCTGGTCACCCTGTGTGGAATGTGGAAGGGGACAAAATGAGGACCTCTGGGGTTGAGTGCGTTGTTCGAGGCCTCGTACCAAACTTGATGGGCAAAGAGGGTGGAGTGCAAAGGGATGGAGTACGGAAGGGGGATGCTGCTGTTCTAGGGGATCCTGTGTCCTCTATGAAGGCGGTGCGACAGAAAACCCAGCTGAAGTGCCTTTTATACCAATGCACGCAGCCTGGGAAATAAGCAGGATGAGCTGGAAACTGTGTTGCACTTGGAAAGTTATGACCTTGTTGCTATCACGGAAACATGGTGGGATGACTCCCATAACTGGAATACCACCATTGAGGGGTATCGGCTCTTCAGAAGGGATAGGCAAGGTAAGAGGGG
>WKFP01014354.1:203555-234534 GCA_011057875.1 Pterocles orientalis | reverse complement strand
AGGAGGAGACAGGCCAAGGAGAGTGTTCCCCCTCTGATGAAAGGTAATGGGGAGCTGGCTTCCTTAGACATAGAAAAAGCTGAGGTATTTAATGAGTGCTTTGCCTCAGTCTTCACCGGTGGTCAGGCTTCTCGTATCTGCCAGGACCCTGAGCCTCTAGGTGAGGGTGTGGGGAGTGGTTTCTGTCCCACTGTAATGGTGGAACAAGTCCGAGTCCTCCTCATGAAATTGAACGTGTATAAGTCCATGGGACCGGATGGTATCCATCCTAGGGTTCTGAAAGAGATGGCTGATGCGCCTGCTGAGCCGCTCTCCATCATATTTGAAAAATCCTGGCTGTCTGGGGAAGTCCCCGGAGACTGGAAAAAAGGGAAATATTACTCCCATTTTTAAAAAAGGGAGAAAAGAAGACCTGGGGAACCACAGGCCAGTGAGCCTCACCTCTGTGCCTGGGAAGATCATGGAACAGATCCTCCTAAAAGCTATGCTAAGGCACACACGAGACAAAGAGGTGATTCGAGACAACCAGCATGGCTTCACCAAGGGCAGATCTTGCCTGACCAATCTGGTGGCCTTCTATGATGGAGTGACGGCTTCGGTGGACAGGGGAAGGGCGAAGGATTTCATCTACCTGGACTTCTGCAAAGCCTTTGACATGGTCCCTCACCACATCCTTCTCTCTAAATTGGAGAGGTGTGGATTTGAAGGAAGGACTGTACGATGGATTAGGAATTGGTTGGCCGGACGCAGCCAAAGGGTTATGATTAATGGTTCTGTGTCAGGGTGGAGGTCAGTCACGAGCGGTGTCCCTCAGGCGTCCGTCTTGGGACCAGTGCTCTTCAACATCTTCATCAATGACATAGACGATGGCACCAAGTGCACCCTCAGCAAGTTTGCAGATGATACTAAGCTGAGTGGTGCCGTAGACACATTGGAAGGAAGGAAAGCCATCCAGAGGGACCTGGACAGGCTGGAGAAGTGGGCCTGTGTAAACCTAATGAGGTTTAATAAGGCCAAGTGCAGGGTGCTGCACTTGGGTCGGGGCAACACCAGGTATTGATACAAACTGGGGGAAGATCTCCGTGAGAGCAGCCCTGTGGAGAAGGACTTGGGGGTCCTGGTGGATGAGAAACTGGATATGAGCCAGCAGTGTGTGCTTGCAGCCCACAAAGCCAACTGTGTTTTGGGCTGCATTAAAAAAGGGGTGGCCAGCAGGGAGAGGGAGGTGATTGTGCCCCTCTACTCGGCTCTTGTGAGGCCCCATCTGGAGTACTGTGTCCAGGCCTGGGGCCCCCAGCACAGGAAGGACGTGGAGCTCTTGGAGCGGGTGCAGAGGAGAGCCACTAAGATGATCAGAGGGCTGGAGCACCTCTCCTATGAGGAAAGGTTGAGGGAACTGGGCTTGTTTAGCTTGGAGAAGAGAAGGCCCCGGGGAGACCTCGTTGCGGCTTTCCAGTACTTCCAGTACTTGAAGGGAGCGTATAAACAGGAGGGGGAGCGACTGTTTACGAGGGTGGATAGTGATAGAACAAGGGGGAATGGTTTTAAACTAAGAGAGGCGAGATTTAGGTTGGATATTAGGCAGAAGTTTTTCACTGTGAGGGTGGTGAGGCACTGGAACAGGTTGCCCAGGGAGGTCGTGGATGCCCCATCCCTGGAGGCATTCAAGGCCAGGCTGGATGTGGCTCTGAGCAGCCTGGTCTAGTGGCTGGCGGCCCTGCATATGGTGGGGGGGTTGAAACTAGATGATCACTATGGTCCTTTTCAACCCAGGCCATTCTATGATTCTATGATTCTATGATTCTATTATTCTATTATTCTATGAATGTAGTTTTAGAAGAAAAATACATTAAATTACTCAGCTGAAGGGCAAGTCCAAAGACATCTTGCACAAAGACTCAGTGCCTCAAGTTATCTATTGACTTCTACTTTGAATACCTAAAGTACACATTTTCTGAATGGTATGAATGCATCCAAAAAGAGAGCTTGGAGGTTGAGGTACTATTTATTCACAGACTAGTGAATATGCACTATACCCCTCGGAAATATAAGCAACATTAGGAAGGGAGAATACAGACAGCAATTCTAATAATGGAAAAAAGGTCAAATTTGACTCAACAAAAATTAAGTCTACACTCGTTTAACAGTAGTGAATTAATCAAGAACCTTTAGTGCCAGAGCTACACCAACACTGAGTGGAGCTTTGTATGACACAAATATTCCTGAAGCTTTTCTTTTCATGCTTTCCTTTTCATGCTTTCCTTTTCATGCTTTCCTTGCTCTGCTCTTACATAGAACACGCTCTTTTTACTGAGTTTTCCAAATAATTCCATTGCCACCAAGTGTGATTTCAGGTAAAAATAGACAGTACATAATCAAATGTACTTACATAATTTAAGAGAGAGGTTTGTCTAACCTCTCTCCCTCAATACTCCACACTTCCCTAGCACAGTCTTTTCCAATTCATGACCATTCTTATCTTCAGAATTATTTTCCTAAAATCTTACCTAAATCTTCCTTGCCTGTACCACTCTGAATGAATAGCTTTTTTCCTCTCTGCAGCAGTATTATATGTTTTGGAAGTTTATCATGTCTCCTTAGAACTTTTTCTTCTCTAGAATAAACAATTACAACTTTTTAGTTCTTTCCTCACCAGTCATGTTTTGTATATCTCTAAATCATCCCTACTGATCTTCTCTGGCTTTTCTGCCAGCTAGCTTTGCATTCTTTTTTACCTGTGATACCTAAACAAGCCTGGACACAGTGGTCTAGGTAAAGCCTTATTAGTGCTAAGAAGAAAGGAATTAATCTTAACTTACAGCACTTCTGACTATTCATCCAAGCATGGTCTTTGCTTACCCCTTCTCCACTGACATACATTTTTAATAGACATTCAGCTTGTGAACTATTATAATTATCAAATTCTTTGCTAGTAACCTGCCAGTTAGCAGTAATTTTTTATTTTTGCAGCTGATTATTTTGTATTCGTCTGTATTGTACTGTGCCCTATTTTGGGGGGATGTTTTTTCAGTTAGTTGCAATCATTATGAGTTCTAGTTTTATTCTCCAGGATGCTTGCAGTCCCTTCTAGCTGTAGTTTTGCCTAGGTAATACTTCCTAGATTGCTTATCAGAATGCCACAGGAGACAGGTGAATCTATCAAACCCTTAAACCTACATTACTTCTCTGCTATCTGCAAGACCTGTTACCATACACTAGAAGGAAATTAGGTAATTAAAGTAAATTTATGCTACCAAAGCAAAGTGAAATTTCATCATGTTCTGAAGAATAATATGAAGTGAAAAAAATATACTCCTTGGAAGGAAAATATTTGCTGAAATGCATTTATCCTTAATATGATATAGTCTGGGTAAGAAAAAAATGCTTTTCATAGTTCACTAAATCCAGCAGCATGAACCAAGTTAACACAGAGTTGAGGCACAAAGCCTCATTAGCCATTCAGACACAGGCATTTCTTTTCCCCAGGTGTGTTACAAACAGTAGCAATATAACCTCTGGCTGCAAATTGCAAGAATATGCATATTCCAGGCTTCAAGTCCTTTAAACTGGCTGGATGAATGTTTGAAACTGAACCAAAAGCCAGCTCTGGGTCTGAACAGATGGTACGATGGACATAAGCACTACTGAGCTCTCTCCATCTTTTTATGTCGAAAAGGGTACAGAGCTCCTTCTGAAAAAGGGGGAATCTGTAGAGGCTTCTGCCTTGTGTTGACATGGCAAATTGCCATTTCAACTAAAACAATTTCATTTCCTCTGTGTCCTCAAGTACATGGTTATAATTCCTTTTACTGAGGAAAGAAGTGAAAAGGCAAAGAACTGAGGCATCATAACAAATGTTCTCATCTGTTATTTGATAACTGATCTGCCATGTCTGCAAAAAGGATGTGAAACACCTCCAGCAATTGTTTTTAGACTGATTTCCACATGGTTCTTTACACTTCAGTCAAGTGCACTGCCATTGAGAGGAAGCCCACATGCTGCAGAGAACGAAGATAAGGGAGATGCTAAGTGTGTGAAATACTTAGCGGTGACTGTGAATGTAAAACAGCATTTCACATTTGTGAAGGCCAACTGGACTTAGGGTGAGAGAATGGAATGTTCTCTAAGAAGACCCCCAGCCTTGCATGTGAAAACAGAATCTGTCAGTGGTCAGGCTGAGGATGAATCTCTTGCCTTTTTCTTCTGAAATATTGGACACACAATATATCTGTCCTGTGCAGTGCAGTCTTTGCTATAATCTAGCCCTTGATTCTGGCACCTTGATTTTTCTCTGCACATCAGTGAGACTTGCGACAGTGAGACTTTGATTTGGCTGTCTTCTCAGGATCAAAGAACATATTTTTGTGAATGGGGCCTGGTAGTTCATTAAACAGAATCCAAGAAAACAATACATATTGTCTTGAAGAGTCTGTTGAACTGGGAAACCATTGCCTTTTCTTGTTTCTGCAAGCATACCAGTACAGTTTAGGGGAGCAGTGTTTCCATACACTGCTCTAATCCTGGGAATTAGTAGAGCGATCTGTTATGAGATACAAGTAAGAAAGAGTGACAGTTCTTTCCTGGGAGATATTGGTACTAGGATGTGGTTACTTGTTGGTATCAACATCGTCTTTAATGCTCTGCTGTTGATACTTTCTGTAGGACTATCCCATTCCATGCTCAAAATTTTGACCATTCTTTAATCAGACACTTCTTGAACTGAGCCACTGCTTTCCTTAGACCCAAATATGATATCATCTGACTAAATGAACTCTTCTGCATTTCTTCAGCAATTCTTTTTTTTTTTTTTTCAGTGGGCATTACTTAATCAGAACAGATGTGACTATTAGTAGTTTGTGCCTTAGGTCTCCAAATTTTTGTTCCCAGGACAATAAGAAACAGCTGGTCAAACAACGGTCAGGGATGCATCCTCTAGAAAAGGCACACACTATACTAATTTTTCTGAAATGAGAAGATTTTTAAAATCGTAAGCAAGGCTGAAACCCTCCACAGAAGGATTCATAGAAAAGAACCTCTTTTCAGGTCCAAAGAGAAGGAGTAAATGTTCATCTTTTCATAATTAGAATGAAAGCAGTCCTGCATCAGGGTTGAATTGGAGTCAGACTACCATACTACGAGCCTCTCCCTTCCCAAGCAGAGGTTAGAACCTGCTGGGTAAAAACATAGCCATGACTAAGCACTGGAGGCTGGGCCGCGCTTCTGAGACACACATTACAGAAGTTCAGTCTGTCTTAGCTGGAAACACTCAACATGCACTTCAAACACAGTGCTAACTTATCTCCTCTGTGTGCTTGCACCTCGTTTCTGCTTTGATGCTGTGCATTATAAAAAAAAAATGTTTTCTTGTTAGAGCAAAGCACTAGGTGTCAGAAATAAAAAGCACTGGTTGTTTATACACTGGTTGCACCAAAACAGTTGCTTCTCTTTTACCTAATATGATATTATTTGTACTTACTTGATATTAGAAGTTATTGTTACCAAGTAGCTACGTCTGTTTGGGGGTTTCTTTTTTGGCCAAAAACTGTCTTGGAGGAAGACCAAACAGAAAAGCATATTTAAAACCTTCCAACTTATTGCATGGATTTTACTAATGTGACATTTTTCTCTTTACGAGTGTTTTTCCATAGCACCCATGCCAAACTTACTCTTAGGCTGCAGGGAGGCAGAAGACAGACAATGACAATGCTATTTGAAAGCAGTTCAACTCCTCTCCAAAATAAAGCAAGCTGTAGTCTCTTGCTACATTGGCCCATGCTCACAAACAAAAATTAAATGAAGTAGTTGAAGACAGCACTTCACTGCCCTGGAATCCAAAGAGAACATATCCCTGCTCAGTACTTGGACCCTGGTTGGTTTTTTATACCCAGGCAGAAATAAGGGAAGTCTCAGGTATTGAGTACTGATCCAGTATTTCAAGAAGACCAGCTCTCAAGCTCAGGACTCTTGTTTTAGACTAGTCAGAGACATAAAAGCCGTTCTGAAGTACTTGGGACTTTCAAAACTAACACAGACTTGAAAACTGTAAACATTAAACTACACTTCTTATCCTTGAGAAAAACTATAATGTGTTGTCGTGGTGTTTAGAGGTTGTTTTCTGAATTCCCTTTCAACAGAATTCTGGGAAGATTTTTATGGAGTAAATCTATTTGATTGGATTGAATGCAAATACCATTAAACTGGATAAAGATGGATTTGTTTCATTCATGCACTATGTGAAAAGTATCATCAAACAGCAAGCTTGGAGGTCGCTGAAGAGTAGATTACAGAAAGCTTTTTCCTCCTTTCCACAATCAATATATTATGGCAAGATCACAGAGTTACTACTTAGTATTGCACAAAAAATTATTTTGAACTGTAAAGCATATGAATGTGTTCTCTCTGAAGTGAAATAAAAGCATGTTTAATAAAATGCTTAAAAGCTAACAGTACAGAATAATTCCACTAAGAGCTCACACAATGTGTGTAAATCAACCTCCCAGCTATCTTTGTGCTAAAAAAAGATACTGTTTCTGTAGAAAAGAGTAATTTTCTCTCTCCATCTTATCCGAAAGCGTTAAATGGAAAATCAGCTCCCTTCCAAGGAGTCACTGAGGAAAAAACTTCATTCCTAGCCTTTAAACATAATTACTGCATGAGAAAAAGATACCATACAAAATGTCTTAGTCATTCTTTCAAAATAATTTCATCATACTCTCAATTCTGGAGTCATTACTGGATTTCTTTATGGTATTTTTAAATAAATACTTTGCTATAAAGTATAGTATATTCTTTTTAGAATTGTATATACTACTCATAAGCAAGAAAAAGAACCAATATGAGGGAAAAAAACCCAAACAGATTACACCACTCAGTTTCTCCTTCATTTTCTCTCTCTCCTTCCACGTTTCTTTAAAAGCCTATTTCCCCTCAGTCTTCCTTATTTTCAAATAGGTTTCTTCTATTTCTTCTTTGAGTGACATTTAATCATTTAGCAGCAGCCCTGGCTAATTGGGGAGGTCCGAGGTGACTGGAGGTTAGCAAATGTGACACCAACTACAAGAAGGGCTGGAAGGAGGATCTGGAGAACTACAGGCCTGTCAGTCTGACCTGAATGCCAGGGAAGGTTATATGGAGCAGATCACCTTGACTGCCATCACACGGCACGTACAGGACAAGCAGGTGATCAGGCCGAGCCAGCGTGGGTTTACGAAAGGTAGGTCCTGCCTGACTAACCTGATCTCCTTCTGTGACAAGATGACCCTCTTTGTGAATGAGGGAAAGGCTGTGGACGTTGTTTACCTGGACTTTAGTAAAGCCTTTGACAGTTTCCCACAGCATTCTCCTGGAGAAACTGGCCGCTCACAGCTTGGAGGGGTGCACTCTTCACTGGGTAAAAACCTGGCTGGATGGCTGGGCCCAAAGAGTTGCGGTGAAGGGAGTTCAGTGGTCAGTCCCGAGTGGTGTTCCCCGGGGCTCAGTACTGGCACCAGTTTTGTTTAATATAGTCCAGGATACAGTTGGCTTTCTGGGCTGCAAGCGCACATTGGTAGGTCACGTGCAGCTTCTCATAAATCAGCACCCCCAAGTCCTTTTGTTCAGAGCTGCTCTCTATCCATTCTCCGCCCAGCCTGTATTTGTGCTTGGGATTGCCTCGACCCACGTGCAGGACCTTGCATTTGGCCTTGTTGAATTTCATGAGGTTTGCATTGGCCCACCTCTCAAGCTAGTCCAGGTCCCTCTGGATGGCATCCCTTCCCTCCAGCACGTTGACCTCACCACACAGCTTGGTGTTGTTGGCAAACTTGTTAAGGATGCACTCAATCTCACTGTCCATGGCTCTGAGAAAGGTGTTTAACAACACCAGTCCCAATACCGACCCCTGTGGAATGCCATTCGTCACCAGTCTCCACTTGGACATTGAGCCATTGATGGCAACTGACCATCCAGCCATTTCCTTATACACCAAGTGGTCCTTCTGTCAAAACCATGTCTCTCCAATTTAGAGACAAGGATGTAGTGCAGGACAGCGTCAAAGTCTTTGCACAATCCAGGTAGATGATGTCAATTGCTCTTCCCTTATCCAACAACATTGTAAACCCACCATGGAAGGCCACCAGATTTGTCAGGCACAATTTGCCCTTAGTGAAGCCATGTTGGTTCTCACCAATCTCCTCCTTATTTTCCATGTACCTTCTCATAATTCCCAGGAGGATCTGCTCCATGACTTTGCCAGGCACAGAGGTGAGACTGACCAGCCTGCAGTTTTCCCAAGTCTTCCTTATTTCCCTTTTAAAACATGGGAGTTATATTTCAGCTTTTCCAATCAGTGGGAACTTCACCAGACTGCCACAACTTCTCAAAGATGATGGATAGTGGCTTAGGAACTTCATCTGTCAGTTCCCTCAAGACCCACAGATGCATCTCATTAGGTCCCATGGACTTGCACACCTTCAGGTTCCTTAGATGGTCTCGAACCTCATCTTCTCTTACAGTAGGAGGTTCTTCATTCTCCCAGACCCTGCGCTTGCCATCTGCAACTTGGGCAGTATGTCTTGAGTGAAGACTGAGGCAAAAAAATCATTGTGTACTTCAGCCTTCTCATTATCCTGGGTAACCAGGTCTCCTGTTTCCTTCCAGAGAGGGCACACAGTCTTCCTTTAATCATCAACATACCTATAGCAGTTCTTCTTGTTGCCCTTGATGTCCCTTGCCAGATTTAATTCTACCAGGACTTTAGCTTTCTAACCTGATCCTTGGCTGCTCGGACAATTTCTCTCCTCCCAGGCTACCTGTCCTTGTTTCTTCCCTCTGTAGGCTTCCTTTTCTTTTTTTTCTGTTTGAGTTTGCCCAGGATTTCCTTCTTCATCCATGCAGGCCTCCTGGTGTTTTTGCCTGACTTCCTCTTTGTTGGGATGCCTTCTGATCTTAGAGGAGGGGATCCTTGAATATGAACCAGCTTTCCTGGACTCCTCTTCCCTTCAGGGGTCTATCCCTTTGGAGTCTACCAAGCAGATCCCTGAACAGGCCAAGTCTGCTCTCCTTAAATCCAGGGTAGTGAGCTTGCTGTGCGCACCCTCCTTGCCACTCTAAGGATCTTGAACTTCACCTTTTCATGGTCACTGCAGCCCAGGCTGCCCTTGAGCCTCACATCCCCTACCAGCCCTTCCTTGTTGGTGAGAACAAGGTCCAGCATAGCCCCTCTCCTCATTAGCTCCTCTGTAACTTGGAGAAGGAAGCTATCATCAACCCATTCCAGGAACCTCCTGGTTTGCTTATGCCCTGCTGTGTTGTCCTTCCAATGGATATCAGGGTGGATAAAGTCCCCCATGCTGACCAGGGCTTGTGAACATGAGGCTGCTCCTATCTGTCTGTAGAGGGCCTCATCCACTTGGTCTTCCTGGTCAGGTGGTCTCTAGCTGACCCCCCACTAAATGTCCCCTGTCCCTGCCCTCCCTTTAATCCTAACCCATATGCTCTCAGCTGGCTCCTCATCCATCCCCAGGTGGAGCTCCACAAATTCCAGCTGCTTATTGACAGAGAGGGCAACGCCCCTTCCTTATTTCCCCTGTCAGTCCTTCCTAAAGAGCTTGTATCTCTCCATTCCAACACTCCAGTCATAGAAGCCATCCCACCACATCTCCATGATGTCAATAAGATCATAGCCCTACAGTCATGTGGATGTCTTCAGCTCCTCTTGTTTTTTTCCCATGCCACATAGGTTTGCATGGAGGCAATTAAGTTGAAGTTGAGCCCCCGAGGAAGCCAATCTGCTGGCTGGAATTCCTTTGTGCTGCTCTTCAGGTGCTCTTCTGCTGAGCTGTGATCCTTCTCCAAGCTCTGGGCATTTATTGCTGACTCTGGCATCAAACTAATGGGAGTGGGATGGACTGAGGTTCCCCTCCCCCAGCAACTTTAGTTTACAGCCCTCTTCACCAGGCTGGCAAGCCTGTGACTGAAGATGCTCTTCCCCTTCTCTGACAGATGGACCCCATCAGCCCCCAGCAGATGAGGTTTCTCAAAGCGAGTCCTGTGATCTAAGTTGACAAATGCCTGACTGTGGCACCAGTCCTGTAACCATTTTTTGACTTGCCAGATTCAACTGGCCCTTTCAAACACCTTCCTTTTGACTGGGAGGATTGATGAGAAAACTGCCTGTACTCCAGAGTCCCTTATTGCCTCTCTCAGGGCTCTGTAATCCTTCTTGATACTCCTCAGACTGTTCCCGGCTGTATCACTGGTGCCCAGGTGAAAAAACAAATAGTCAGTGTACCGTACAAAGCTTGTTAGTCTCTTGGTGACATCCCTTACGAGCCCTCGGTAAGCAGCACAACTCTCTAGAGAGAGGGTCCGGTCAGCAAATGGGTGCCTCCATACCTCTCAGGGCCAACTGGTATCACCCGTTGCCTTTTCTTAGTTGCGCTGGTTGTTACACAGGGAGCAGATCGGGCTGCCTTACTTGGCTCCAGCATCTCTCTTGATGTGACTGGTCTTTCCTCTTCAGTCTGCAGAGCAGTGAAGCGGTTCTGCAAGAGCAACTCAAGCTTTTGGGGGAAGCCTTTTCCTCCTGCTGGTCCTTGCCATTGCAAGCTTCCATTCTTCTGGCCATTTTTGGCCCCCTCTCCCTTCTGTGTGTGCTGTGAGGGAAGATTAAACCTCTGGGAGGCTATGTCAATGACCTCACAGGACAGCTCAGTCGTGGTCAAACTTAGGTCTCCCTTGAGGAAGAGTATAGTATTTTAGGATGTCAGTCTAAAGAGGAGTGCAATTACAAAAAAATCACAATAGGGGCTGGAAAAGCAAACTCTGAAAGGGTGCAGGATATATGTAGATGCTAAGCACTTATGTAAAGGGATATGTTACTGAAAGTGTCTGGAAAGGAAATAATTTTGTTTCATTTGCAAGTGACAGATTAATATTCATCATTTGATAGATCTCAGAGGGAAAGGGCAACTATAGTTAAACCTTTTACAATTCATGCTTTTATCTATAGTTCATTTTCATATGCCTAGATCAGATCTGATAGATATTGATTTTGCATTTTGCAGTCTCCTGTGGGGTTCATTTGCACTCAGCTGGTTTTCATTCCATTCCTGCTCCCAGACCAAGTAATGTGCTGCCACAGACACAAAAAAAGTACCATCGCCATTGTAAAATTCAAAAACACAGCTCAAATAAAACAAAAACAAAAAAACCCGCACCACACATTAAATTTAGAGCATGCTATGAGAGCTTTAAAATTGCAACCAATGTGATTGTCTTTTTGTTTGGATAGTGATAGCAACAATAGGATTTTTGTCTATGCCCTACAGATCTAGGCAATTAGTAAAGAGAGATTTTAAGAGACAATATTAACTTGGGAAGGAAATGCTTATTTAGAATAACTGAAATAGCTACAGGTGAAATTTTATAGATCCCCATTTAGCTGCATGAGAAGAAGGTGCCTTCTTGTGTGCTGTTTCGCAGAAAACATGCAGCAATGAAACCCAGACTTCTGGAAAAAAAAGCAGAATCTGCAGGATAAGCAAAGGAGAGTGTTGTCAGAAATTGGTATTTCCCAGGGAAGGAAATGAATGAAGAGATACAAGACAAAACCAAAACAATTAAACGTGTAAATAAAGACAGTGCCTAAATGGAAAAACAACAGAGAAAGGATTGGGGGGGGGGGAAGGGGGCGGGGAAACACATGCTATCAAAACAAAAAGAAAAGACACAGAAAGAATACTAAAGGATCAAAAAAGAAAACTAGTGATAGTTAATATGCTGCATGTCTAAATTATTTTTTCACAACAGTACACACAAAAGGAAAGAAGATAACATCCGAGGGACTGAGGCATGTTTTCGTAGGCTTGGGGGAGTTAATTGCTGAAAGGCCTTACCCTCATCATAAAACAGATAAGAAGGCAATTAGAACTACTGAAAGCCAACAAAGCACTAGACCCAGATGACTTAAATCCTCAAATTATGAAAGCGGAAGAAAGGGGAACTGGAAACCGTATAGAAAAGATTTATGACAGCTTACTGAGAACAGTCTATTACTAAAGGGCTGGACAAAGAATTGATGCAGTTACCACATTTAACAGAGGAAAGAAGGAGCCAGGGAACAAACGTGTTCAGCTGTAGGCACAGATATAGGAAATACTCTCTAGAAAAGATATAAAATTTGTACAAGGCTGAGATGTATAAGGAGAAAGGGAGGACAGGGAACACACATTTGCAAAACTCATTATTTTTTGTTTCTTTGCTTTCAGTATTGATCACCTAATGCTAGGAAAAGGGCACGTGCAGTAATGGCCATTCATCTGGATTTTAGGCAAGAATGTAATGGGCAGTCAGAGACAGTCCCCCTCAGATCTGCATTCATCCTTGCTAGCCAAAGAGAGCACTTCTTCCTGATAAAGGATCCAGCACAGGCAGCTGCATCAGACAATGGAGCATAAACGTGTGTTCATTCCAGTGGCAGGCTCTAAGCTTGCAGAAGCAGAGGTTAATTGAATAACTGGCAGACACATCTGACCACTTAAGAGTAATTTCAAAAGTGCCATAAGGCATGAAGACATGTAAATAATCCTTCAGAGACTACAGAGCAGCAGAACACCACTGAAAGACATGTGAGTCACAACTCAACACTGAAGGGACACTTTTAGAGGTGCCCTTAATAAGTAAGCATTTTTATTAGTGCAGACATCACAATTTGAAATTATTTGCATGGTAAAGGCAAGATATAAGGGGAAAACATTAAACATAATAATTTGATTTAAGGTCAAAACACAAAAAAGCAGTAAGTGGATGCTTGCAATCCCTTCCCTTTCTCCCCCAAAACACTTTGCCAAAGTCATCCCTCTAAATTATGCTGTTAATTTACTCTGGAGGTTAATTTGTTCTTTTAATTTGTACTTTATATTTACAAAGAATTGCTAGCTTCAGAAAAAGCAAAATCTCCAGGATCAGAAAGTCAAAAATGCCTACTTACACCTTTCTACTTGTCCACTTAGACACTTAAGTGCAAAATTAGATCTGCCAAATTTAAAAATACTCCAAACACTGATTTTCTTGCCATAATGTGATTTGGCACTCTCAGCTCTCACATGGAGCCGAGAATCAGGTAGTCAATTAGCCCACTAACAGCTTCAAAGATCTTCTCACGTGCCATTTCATATTACAAGTTGAGCAAAGTACTACACAATCAGTACACAATTTTTCAAAACCAGAACTATGAACATTTCAAACAAAATGAAGCTTATAAAAGCATAATCACAGTTATGGGAAGACGCAGAGCCACAAGACAGCCTTTTTACTTAAATAAATGTGCAATCTTCAAAGGCCTCCACCTTTCTTATCAGCAAGCCTGTGCACAGTCTTGTCCAGTGTTTGTCACACAATTTATCTTTTCTAAAATGGGAAAAGAGTTTCTGTGGGAAGTGCTGTTAAAAGACTGGCCCACTTCATTGGTGTGAAACAATTTAAAGAAATACTACTATTTTTAGTTTCAGTGAAAAAAAAAAAAAAAAAAAAAACTGAAGAAAGATTTACCATGCAGCTCAAAATGCTCATACGAGCACCAATGAATTATAACTTGGTACAACACTGGAGTCAGACATGATGTTTTATTTGTCTTCTAAAAAGTGCCTAATGTATTTGTGTGCTAAATCCATATACCAAGATCACAGCAAGAGATTTCATAATAAGGTCACACATCAATTAACACACAAGATCAGCAGAACTACGTATACGAAAAAAAATTCTTGAAGTACAAGATAGCAAAAGCAGCATTGGAAAAAGGATAAGTGAACTGAATTAGGAAAGCTGGGACACATGAGTAAGAGGCATGCTGGAAGTTCGAAACAACTATTTTTTAAATGTAAAGACTGTGAGACGAGAAAAAAAAATAGCCATATTAGCTTCTCCAGGATTTTATAAGGACAGCTCTTTGTAGTTCCATTCTGAATAGGCATCAGCTGTCATTTAATATCTATGTATTCACAATTACACAACCTTACTAGAAGCTAAGAATCTAAGGGCTGGCTCTCCACTCTTTATTCATACTCTTTTCTCACTGCCTTTCAAAGCATCAATTGGACAAAGAAATTAACACAGCTGTCATTAAAAGTGCTACACAACATTCAGGATCTGTTATACTGTATATAACTTGCTGGTGATATACAATAGGATCAAAACCAAGTAAGAGCTGTGATGTTTTTAACTCAACAGAGAACACTTAGCTGCTAATTCAACTTCTGAACCACCTTGTTTGCACAGACAATTTCTCTGCTCTTTTAGTTTTTACCTGATATTTTGACTTTTGATTTTACCAGGTCAGACCATATCATCCTGGACAGCCTCAAGGGCCTCAGAGCAATCAATGGCACATAGTACAAAGGTTGAAAAAGCAGCTGCAGGTGCAAACTCTGCTATCTCTGATCCCATTTGATGCACTGTAATAATTCATTGCTTCAGGCTTCAAAAACTCCAAAGCTGACCCTGTGCTACTTTCACAGAACTATCCCCTTCAGCTATTAAATGAATTGTTTTGTATAAACATGTATCGAATCTTATTGTTCCTTTCCAAAGTTTCCAAAGTGCATAGCTTACCCCAGAGGGGAGAGAGTCTGAGAGACTTGGAAGATCATAACAAAAAAAAAAAATTAAAAATAACAAAGGAAAAAAAACAAAAAACAAAAAACAAAACAGCTACTGTATTCTGGCTGGTCAAAATTATACAAAACAATGCTTATCCTCAGGATTTATCCCTGTTAAAACAGTTTCTGGCATTATTTGAATGCAACATAACTTTCCCAAGAACATTTAGCTCTCCAATATAGTAAAACTGTTTTTTTTTCCTCATTCATAATCTCATTCAATTAGCATAAGCATAGGAAAATGCTATGAGGCTGACCTTCAGGCAAAGAAAGAGAAGTATTTTATGGCTTCTGTCAAGGCAGATAAAGTCAATACATTAGGCTCACAAGGAAGCTCAGAACTTGCATCCATTTAGATGCCCATCAAAACCTATTTCCTGACCCCTCCTCATCTATGCCTGTAAATAACTAGTTAGTAAAGTTACTAAGAAACCACAGGCAGGTTTAGGTATGTACCTAAATGCATACCACTTGAGATACATCAGGCAGAAGGAGGGGCTAGGTTACTCTTTATTCACAGAATAGAGATGCTGAATCTTTCTTACTTGTGAGTATATGTGCTCAGACCACATGTATGTCCAAACAAGACAGGAAGGAAGTATCATCATTATCTCCTACCCTGTGATTAAGACCACCATCCAGGATGTGGAAGACCAGCCTTCAGTGCCCTTATCTGCATTGGAGATTAGAATCCATATTCACCTATGGTGTTTGGGGGTTTTTTTCCCCAAACACCAAGCTGTGGGATATCTTAAGCAAGTGGTGAAGACTTATGCCACTAAAGGGAGACACCCCATTACACTGACACAACCTCTTCTTGTGTATCTGGCCACTAAACACTCCTGGAATTTCCCTCCATATCATTTGTTTACATGGCATTTTGCAGGTAGGCACATGAAAATTCCACTCAAACTCTAAGCCAGCAGGACGTGTGCCATCTCTGAATGAAAAGCCATACTGTTGCACTTAGCACATCATTGAGCCTCAAATGATAAACTCAACTTAGCAGTAACCAACTTTAAATCTTGGTATTTCTTAACTTTTCATTGTTTAATTATATTAAAACCAAAAATACCTCCTTGCAATATGTTAAGTAGCAAGATTAGGAATTTTCCTCTGTACACTTTGCTAGGACTTGAGCTAATGGTAGTAATAAAAGACTGGCTTTTATTTTGTGGCCCTGTCTGTTGGGGGAAAAGACACACACCTTGCCAATTTGCTTTACAGCTTTTTGCAACACAGTAACGCAATCTGAGATCTGGGAGGAGCAGTTCTCCAGGCAAGAAGGCTATAGTTAACGTGCCAGTCAAAATTATCTAGTTGTTTCCGAGAAAAAAGTTAGAAAAAATGCAAAGCTTAAAAAAAATCATGATGTTAATGAAAATATTTATCATCTTTGGCTTCCCTGTTCTCTTGCTAACAACAAGATCTATGAAAACCACTGCTAAAACGTCCGAGATTCACACAGAGGACAGCAACCTACTATTGCTGCCAATTACTTGCTTACTTCAAAGGATTTGCTTCTGTATGATAGACCAAAGATTTCAGCACCTTAAAGGAAGTAGTATGATTTTTAAAATCAAGCATTCAAGATTATCAAAGAAATGAAACTAAGACCTGCTTATGCAAAGTTAATTCAAATACCTGTTTACATATGCTCAGGTCAGATCTAACAGGGAAGGGAGCTAAAAGGACACCAGCCTTTTACAAAGACACTTCTCAAAGCCAGGGCTAGTAATATTCACTGCAAAATTATGAACATCCCAAAAGTTACTTATGACCATGCTGTCTAGTTTCAGCTAAGAAGTAGCAATGGTTATGGTTTGAGCATGCTTTTGGAATTTTCAGTTTGCCTATATGAAAAATAAGTTTCAGTGTGTAAAGCAATTATATGTGCACTTAGAGCCAAATCCCAAACCACCAGTCTGACATTCCCCTCATAACAGGTTAACAGTTTTTATATATTTCAGCAGCAAGGCAGTCATTAAAAATTTCTGCTTACTCTTGGGAGTCTGAGCCTTGCCCAAGGGTCCTTCTAGTCTAAGGCAGGTAGGGGTTATGAACAATCCACCAGCAGAAGTGTGAAGCTTAACATTAAATTCTGAGTGTGCTTGTATTAGTAAGAGAGGGGGCTGAATCTGATCAAAACCTCAGGAGAAGTTCAGTATTACATGTTATCATTTTATATCCAGGATAGATTTTGCAAGGATTGAATCTTAGTCTTCATGTGAAATATGAAAGTCATCACCAGATGAAAGAGTGAAAAGTCCTTCAGGGGTTCATCTAAGTTAACCTAGAAACTAAGGAGTTAATACTGAGTTAATACTGAAGTTGGGTAAATAGCTATTTACTTACTTGTCTAACATTTTCTTGTGTAAATGTTGATTCCAGTCTAAGAGCCCAAACACCACTGCATTCCTTTCCTGTGAACTGTGGCAGTTTCTAAAACTGAGGGAAGTACAGCATTTCAGCAGGGAGAGCCTGAACCTCAGGACACTCCCTGTGAGTCTGCAACACTCCCTCACTCCCCTCATCTGTCCATGATGTTATGTTGCATACTTTAATGATCGCGAAACAATTTTTCTTGAATGACCTCTGCCCCATTTCATATGTTCCAGACTAGTAGGGTGAATCAGGGCTGCACATGCAGTACGAAAGGCTGTCTTCTGCAAGTACTCAGTTTGGCCAAAAAGCTGGAAGAAAAATTTGAATGAAGCATGAACTGTGTAAAGAAGAGTCTGGTTTCATAGTCAAGGCTGATAAGTGATGATCTGGATGATTTTTCTCTGGACCTGTCCCTGCATAACACTTTTCTACATGGGGGAGGGGGGGGGGGAACTAGAAAAAAAATAATTCCAAGCTTCTGAAGCTGGACACCCAAAGTGGGCTACAGCACTGAATTGCAAGATTTAATTTTAATCTATTGAATTGTGAAATATGGGGCCTCTTAACCTGCTAAAAATGTTCTAAAAATATTAGTCATACCTGACTAATATCTGAGAATGCTTAGATATCATTGTGGTAACTGCCACATAAGAAACTACCAGGAAGTTAATAAATCTGTTTACTTAGCATAATTTTAAGAAAGCAAAGTACATATAGTCAAATTTATAAACTGATTTTTTTTTCCTTTTTGTTTGATGCAAACTGCCTTCAGCTGGTACTGGTTTGACCACAGGACTTCAGACTACATATATTCTAAAATCATTGCAATATATTAAACAATTAACTTGTGATTTTTCTCCTCTTCACAGACAAATAGTGGGTTTTCTACATGGATTATTCTTAAAATTTATTGTTTTTTTCTTCTGCAATACTGCACTTACTTGACACTTTATACCTTCCTTGCTTTTGCTTTTTTTTTTTTTTTTTTTTTTTTTTTTTTTGGACTAGTTCTGGGAAAAATTTTCCTCTCTAACACTGAACTCCAGGCTGCCCATAATTCAGAAAACTCCCCCTAAAAATTGAGAGAAATTGAAATGTGTCTTGCTTGGTTTTGTTGTTATGTCTGGTAGCGGTAATGCTTGAGATTCTGAGAAGCTTCTTGCTGAGTCTAGACTGAAGTACATCCTAGTTACCATAATCATACCAGGCAGTAAAAAAAATCAAGCCCCCACACCCATGGTCAAGAGGAACATTTTGATACATATAAGGTACATAAATTACATTTTCTGGGTGAATATAATTGTTTTGGCTTACACTGAGAGAAAAATGTATTTTTATACTGCATGTAATGGCAAACTTGTTCCAAGGTTTATGAGATTGTTTACTGTTTAGGATGCTTCTTCATTGCTCAGAAGCCTTTGAGCATATGCTGGACTATGATATTTGGCATGACAGTATTTAACTGGCAGGTATCCATATTTCATATTTGAAAGTATTTTATTTGTCATCTTCTTTTGAAGATCTGAGGTTAGATTTTACTTTCTAGGCAAATGACAATGCACGTCAATTTTTTTTTAATTTGCAGAAAAATCCACTACAAATTCCACGTTACATATAAATTTCCTTTAAAAAGTGAATCCATTGAGTTTGTACAGATAAACTATGCACAGGTCTTTAATTCTGTTTCATGTCAGCAAAAGGAGACATTTTAACCATACCATTTAAATTCTTGGCAGGTGCTATAATGGAATAGTTTAACTGTTGGAAAGATCCCCTTAAAAATTCAAGAATATTAATATTAAGAAAAATAAAATTCTGTCACATGTTAGATTTTTTATAATCTTTTTAGTTTCTGTCCAAATGTGTTGTCAGGAGATGATTCTTACCATTACACAATGAGATATTCTCACCTTCTTCAAACCTCTTTCCATTTACTGTGCAGCAGCTATAGTCAGGAATTCAAGAACATAATCTGTGTGGCATATTTTGATGGACATACCCTGAGACTGCACTTCCGTACTATTACTTTGTAGTAACTTGTGATACAAGATTATATTCCCTCATTCAAGATAGACCATGAGCCTTCAGATTCTTGCTTTTTCCTTCTTTCACATCCTCTTCTTCAGAAGTCCACATGTGACCATTTATCCAATGTGACTCCCAGCTGTTTGTTACACACCCATATTGGTCTAGCCCCACACCTTGGACAATGTAAATAGCTTTTGTCCCAACATAATCCCAGAATTGTAGGAGAAACAAAACATAAAGTTTGGTCATGTTGCTTTAGGAGTTGGAAGGCCCTTCTTACCTGTTGTGGTTTTGGGAGGGGGCCTTTCATACATGATGGAACACAGTGAGATTTCTAAATATCCCAAAGCAAAACTGAATGTTCTTCTAACTTACTGCCCCCAGGACTCTGCTTATCAAAGATCAGATACAGACCACAAGATGCAATTAAGCGAAACAGAGGCCCACCAAATTGAGGAGAAACTGCAGGCAATCATCTGTTACTGCTGTACAACTATTTCCATTCCCAATCCTCCTTCCTATCCTACTTTTTTGATTTATAAAAGAAGTATAATAGGAAATGTTTTTCATACATTGTTTTCTCCAGTGGTGTATACAGGACAGCACTGAGCAAATGAACAGTTAAACATTTTTGTTCATATCGTCAAGCTCTCTGAAGGTAATAATAAAAAACTTGTTCTTAATTTTTTTCTTCCATTTTAGCTTAGGTGTTACCTAAATCCTCATACTAAAGAGACATGACTTTCTAATCATCTCAGAGATGACAGTAAGAGTGAAGCTGATATATCAATAAACAAATCTGGATCCAGGATTTTTTCTCATTTTTAAAAATAACAAAGTCATTGACTATCCAATTTAGACCTGAAATTCAGGTTTTATTTAAACAATAGGTACAATAAATGGAATAATTTAGTTGAAATGTGAAAGTTTGGCCACACAACTACAACATGTGTTAATCTAAGAACAGGAGGGTAGTCCTATTCAAAAAGTGACAATTGCCAAGTCTTAAAGCATGGAATATGGTCTGGATCCAGACTTCGAGCAAAAATATTAAATCAAGTGATAAGCTCATTATTCACCAGTCTCTCAACATTTCAAATTTCTTATAACTGTTGAAAGAGCTTGTGCAATGCATGCTTAATGCAGGTATTTCCAAAAATAGTGTTTCTATATAACTGCAGTTTACAGAACTTCAAAAGTTATTTAATTACAAAGATCCTTCCTGACTCATAACAATCTCATTGGCACAGTGTATTATTTTCTTCATTAGTCAAAGCCTCAAATTGCTAGAATGTTTATATATAATCCAAATATATCGGTATAGTTAAAGAACACATTTCAGTTGTGCCAGGCTAGTATGGAGGATGAAACACACCTTGCAGTTTAGACTCCACTGAGATACTGAAAAGAGAACTCTGTTATAAAGCCCTTATTTTGAATAACAATAGAAACCAATTGTACTAGTCATCTGGTTTCCATTAGCTTACTTTGGGATACTGCAGCCAGAGCAAAGAAAGATAAGAGACTGGTCAAAACTGCTTAAAGAGGAACAGAGAAATCTCTACAGTGTTGTTTGCTCAGACCAGGTGGGGTCATGTGGGGAAGGAGTGTTCTTGGTCATTTTAGGTGCTGACATTGTTTTTCCACTGACAAGATTGATTAGTGGAAATGAACCAAGCTAGGCTGGCTAGCTGGAGTACTAAATACATGTAATGCGCATTGATTACACCTCAAAAACTAAGAGCCATTGCATTGCTTTCTAATCTGCACAGAGCTTAAAAGTCATGCAGTACTGTTATATTTTAAACTTCACCTTTATCAAAAGAGATATAAAAAAACAGGGATGTTTTAATTAGCTTCTGAGTTAAAGTACAGCTTAGTTCTCCAATTTTAGTGGCACAAGAAACTTGTACAAAGCATCTCTGACTAAGATATGGCTCTTGATCTCTCAATTTTGCATGCTTTGGTAATTTGCTTTAGTCACAGGACTGTGTTTTTCTCTGCAAATGTCACTTCATAGCATGGAGGTAGACATCTGGATAATAGAGTTGTACTGGAGTCCTTTTTTGTATCTTCCCATTCCTCAAAACCTATATATCTACATTTGACAGTGAGCCACCTCCCTTCCTCAAGGCACAGGAAGGAAACATAGTACACAAATGCATAAAAAAACAGGTGGTTAGTTCTGAATGTAGAAACCTGTATTTCAATAAACACTCCTTAAATGGAAGCTTTCTCCAAATTGGCAACATCAGCAACGCTGCTGCTTTAACTTATGGAGAACAGTTCTAAAATATATGGTAGACAGAGCATTTACAGATGTTCCCAAAATATGTCTTGATCTATAACACAGTGTAGTATGTCATAGAAGTATTCATCTTGGTCCAAGGTAAACAAGAAGTACAAAACAGGTACAATATTTGTCACCAATTGAGAGCATCTGCATATATGAACTACAAGGTAAAAAGAAATACAATAAAAATAATTTTGAACAAGTTTTGGTCTCTCATTTACAAATGAGGTAACAGTATTGTTACCTCATCATCTTTAATCCTGCGTATATCTGCCCAGCTTGTTTCTCCCTAAACTAGAAGCCAAAGATCAAGAGACAATGCTAGACCCAGATTTAGAGACATTAAATCCCACCTACGTTTTGTGATGCATTTCTTACTGGCTAGGTGACTACCAAGGTCACAGAAGTTGATAAAAGGTTGTACAACCACCAGATACAGAACACTTAGGCAGAACACTAGGCAGGCACGTAGGCACTTAGGTAGAGGCCAGACTAATCGGCGCCTGAGAATCATATTCAAACAGACCTCATCCTGCAAGGGAGTCACCTTTTTATGAGACAGCTGCTGAAAACAGAGCTTTGTCTAATTTTCAGAGCTCTGAAATAAAAAAATCCCCCTTCAGTCTAAACCAATACAAGAGACATTCAGTTTAGCAGAAGCTTATTAAGAGTGCAGATTTCCACTTCATCAGGAATAATCCAGAAAAGTCCTGTTTTTCTGTCTGCCATGTCTGAACATGGAAAGTTGCATCAAGCCAAACCACACTGTGAGACTACTCCCTACATAGTTCTGGTCCTCCTGCTCCATTTCATTTTTTCCATTTTTTCAGAGGGGATCGGACAAGGTGGTCATTCCTCAGGAGCCCTTGATTTGGGTTCCTGCCTGCCATTGTGCATCACTGAGCTCCTCTGGGCTTGTGTAGATGGGCTTTTAGTGAGCTGCTGACTCTTGTGATGGGCTTGGCAGGATATTCTTTGGCCTCCCTCTCCTGCCATTGTCTCTCTGAGCTCTTTTGTGGATGTTTTATCACAAAACCTACCACTTAGATATAAAAATAAAGAAATAGGCAAATAATTTTGAAAAAAAAATTCTAAAGGTGTTATTTGGCGTGATAAGACATCTGGAAAATGACTATTTATATTTAAGCTTTCAATTTATCCTTGCAGCATTAAGCTGTAATGACTGACAGATACAAAAGCACGGGTGGAACCAAAGGAAATAAAGAGGAGATAAAGTAGAAATTAAAAATGAAAGGATGGAAGTTGCATCTGGTTTTGCACCTTTCTTCCTTTTTTGGGGAGGGGTCTCATTATAGTTCTGCCTTGCTTGGAAGATCTTAGAAGACTTGTATTTTGAACACACTGTGAGATATATTTCTCCTGAGCTTATCTTATGCTTAGCTTCATCTTTTCATAAAACTGCCTGTTTCAGCATCACATAGCAAGTGACAGATACATGGTGATAAGTACTAGCATTAGATGGGATAAATACACATTCTGACTTTGGGTTTCAAATACTGCCATTGTGAAACCACACTTGGACACAGAGAGTCTGATTGGAGCCAAGCATTTAATCTTTTTTCTAGAGCTCACAAGTTCTGGCACAAATAGCAGGTACCTCAGCTTCTTCTACTGCTTTTAGAATAAGACCAAGTTCAGTAACACAGTATAAATTCAGTAAATATAATACCAAATGATTTTTGGCTTCATATTAATAGGAAGGCCAATGAACAGATTATAAACAAGGAGAGGAATCTCATGTTACTGCCTTTGGCTTAAGGTTTCCTGAGATAGGGAAAAGAGAAACCATAATTGCTTTTTTCTAACCAACGCAGCGTAAGCTTGACTGGTAGCAATGCTTGCTATTAAGATTACCAGATTTTCTCTTTCATAATGCTCTGCTCATCAAGTGATCAGCTACTCAGTAATACATTGGCTTTAAATGCTTCTCAGTTTCTTTTTACCACCTGGGCTTGCAGCATCTATAATACTTTGACCACCAAGAATCCAGTAACTGAGATTAAACCTAGCAACATTCAAGCTGCTGCTGTTTCAATTTATTTCCAGCCTTTTTTTTTTAAATTTAATAGCTACACGAAAGCAGAGTATTAACAGAATTTCTGTCTCTCTGTCCCTGCTAACAGGGCTCAGAATAGCTTCTCACATGAATGTGGGACCCAACTCTCCTAGACTGTAATAAAGCTCAGTGATGACCATTTGAATTGTCTCTTAATGTGCACACATACCAGAGCAGCACTTGATTTCAAAGCAAAGACTCAGTCAGATGGACACCATATTTTCTGAAAGCAGGTATCAAAGCATCATCAGACTGACTTAGCCAGGTCAAGAGACCAAATCTCTACTTATTTTTACCCTGCTGGTGTCTGCATGAGTTACAACCTCTGAAAGGTACATTTTCACCAAATTACCAGATACTTGTTGCCTCTCACACAGTGAAGTGACCTCCCTTGCCACCCTTCAAAGCAACATCAGTAAAAATTCACTACCTGAAAACAAAAAGTATCTCAGCTCTATTCCCTGTAGTGCCAAAGGAGTTGTTGGCTCTGCTTTGGCACCAATAGCACTGAAGATCTTGAGACGCTGTCAGGCTTAGCATTGAGTTCCCTCTACTAGGAGATTATCAAACCAGGACTGTTTTACTACCTCTTTATTCTAAGCAGAGACCTAAGAAACAATGAACTTGCTAGCAAAAAAGTGTTACTCATCATCAGTGATAACTTCTTCTTCTAACCTTTGAATGAGATAATCTCTGTATCTTAACCCTTTATTGAATTAGCCACAGGGTAGGAGATTGTCAAAAATTTTTAGATATATATATATATGTGTATGTATATATATATATATGCATATATCATAGGTTATAAGACCAGTGACACCAAGTCCAGACTGGGATCTGCCTCTGCGCCTTCCTATTTGCCCTCATGCAACTTCATTGAGTAATGCAGAATGTCTAGAAATGACTACACATGGTCTCTCGCTCCACACAAATCCTCATCAGCTCCATGGACTTGCCACTCTTCACAGCTCCAGATATCAGGCATCCTGTAGGAAATCCAAGCATCCCTATGGACCGCTTTCTCACTTCAAGAAACCAGCTCATGAGAGCAGCTCAAAAGCTTCCTGAAAAAGATTTGGGAGCAACTTCCTATTCACTAGAATTGTACGGTCCATCCCCAAGTCACACGAACACCATCAAGAGGTCCATCTTTCCTTCAGACAGAATTGCTCCAGCAGCAACTCCAGAAATATCCTTCCAAACCACAAAGGAATTGTCAAAGAGCCTATCAACAGCCCTCCTTAACCTCCTCTTCAAAAGTCTCCCAAAGAAGACAGACACCTAAAAGCAGTTTTAGAAAGTGCCTGGGGTTATCTAGGACTATTGGTTTCTCAAAACTCTCAGCAAAGGGTTCACAGATAATTTCCAAACTCTTTAAAAACTTTTTGCATTTCCAATGCACATCTGGAGGATGAGTGATGATGAGGAAGTCAGTTCCCTAACACACCTGAAGTAGCAGAGGAAGCACCTACAGGACCTTAAGCAGAAGAAATTCTAACTCTACTTCTGCTGCACAAGCATTTTGAAGTCTCTCATTTCCAAATGTACGAGTACTTGACTTTGTATACAGTCCAAAATCTACCTGTGTATAGCCTTTCTCACAGCTGCGATGACAGCACCAAACCAGGTAGAATAATACATCAGAGAGACTATTTCAGTGCAGCATCTTAAGTCTTTGTTTAAGCAAACACGGTACTGCATCTCACATTTATTATCAATTAACTTCCCATATGCCTTTTTGGTTAGTCATACATAATTACTCTGTCAGATCTTTATGAAACAGGAAAATCACCTTTGTGCTGAAACCTCTCCACTGAAAGCCAATTCAGCAAGTGCATTCCCTCCTTTCTGTGGCATCACTACCTCTGTGTCTGCCTCTGACGACTTCTATACAAAACACAGCACAAACATAAGAGTTATGCCTTGCCTAGAGCAGGTTCTTCCTGAAGGGAACAGGGGAGTTGCTGTTCATTACACAGAACACGAAGGTGAGCTCAGTATTGATAGAGCCCTTTTAAAGCTGCATCAGGAGTGAGATTTGTTTCTTTTTAGGGAGAATGGACGATCCAGAGTTGAACTTAAAAGCAGGGAGGAAAAAAACTGTTCAGGCATAGGAAGAGGCAGTCAAAAATCGTGCAACCCAGTCTGAACAGATTGATTTGAATACTTTGAGATACACCATGTGCCACAAAGCCCAGAAACAGGTAAAGGACAACTTTAAAATAAGCTCATTCTGTGACAAAGTAGTTCTGTCAAAAAATATCCATCAAAAAAAACCCCAAAAAACATTAACCTGAAAGCACAGTAAATGCACCTTATTGACACTATTGGTTCTTGCTAATCACCAGGAAACTTGTAACTAGTCTGAAGAGAGGAGAAGGTTAAAATAAATGTCATAACATGCAACATATGCAATTTGGCACTTGGTTCCGGGTACCAATGGAATAAAATTCTTATGACTTTTAAGGTTTAAATATGACTGCTGGTGGCCAGTTTTCAAAAAGAGAGTGACAGGTAACTTCTGGCACAAAATCATTCCCAAGCTGCTTTTCAAAAAATTCTTCTTTAACAGAAGAATATACCTGTGAAAAGGTAGCATAAGATACAGCTGGAAATTCCCAAAAGTTATGTATAACATAGATGCAATGTTTATGTGACCATCAGTGAATAAATACTTTGGTGCCTGGGTATGCTCATTTACACATGATCTTGAGAAGGCTGGTTAACTTTCTGAAGCATTAACTGGTTTCTGTAAAATTTGTCAAGATCCACTGAAGAACAGTGAGCTAAGAGTAAAATCAGTCAAGGAGGAAAGAATTGGGGACTGAAGGGAGACCCTGAGTGGGTTTTACATTTTCCTGCTGTGAATGAAGTGCACTTGCATGTTAGTTATGCAATAGATGGGTCATAGTGAAAAAACTTTAATTTCAAAATTGTTTCTCCAAACAATGCTTTGTGAGTATTTTGCCTCATGCATGTATATATTTTTAAAGGATACTAACAGCTTTTAAAGACTTACCTGTAATTTTAGTTCTGAGTTAGAAATGCTATTTGTGCTCTTTTTTTGAATTGTAATTCAAAGACAATCTTTAAATCTCTTTACCCCCATCAATTCTGCAACAGCTAGCTATCAGAAAAATATATTCACTCTGTAACCACATGGTAATTGCAAAAGAAAATTAAGCAGAAGAAAAAGGAGACAAAATACCTAATTTGGGAAAGATTTCTGTCAATTTGTATTCAACAACTCTGAAGGAATCTCAGTCCCTTATCTAACATGTTCATTTATGAGATAAAGAGTTCAATACATTCCCTTAAGTTTTCAGAAAACTGTAAAAGTAAGTAAGTTTTCCAACTGTTTGTTAATTATTTTTGATGAATCACAGGAGAACCCAGATACCATCATACCAGCATAGTCCTTCATCAAAAACTTGCATATGAAAATTGGTCAGAGTATCCACCCAGAAGAATCATACTCTTCCTTGTATGTTTACTTCAACATTGTTATGTACTTATATGGAATTGTTAAACTAATCATATTTTTGCCAAACTAGCTATAACATAATCCACCTATGACTGACCAACACAGAAGAAAAATTAAACAAACATTTTGCTGTTGTTAAACTTTTTTCTGTGGGTTTGAGCTTCTGAAGCCAGAAGGTCACTTGGATTATGTATACAATGTTGGTAATTGCATTCCTTAAACCTACAAAATGCTGCGAAGCTCACTATTTTCCAAAATAGCTTTGCAAACAATGACAATTACCGCCCAGACATTTTCAAACACAGCAGGTTATTGGCTTAGGCAGTGATGGAAACCCTAAAAAGAAGATAAATATTTTGAAATGCACTGTAAATCAGATTTGTGCACTGGACTAAGAATGGATTATCTACCTCTAAACAACAAAAGATGTTTTAGTTTGAGGAGCTTTTTCCATGCTTATTTACTAGAAATTATTTTAAATCGTGTCTTTGTGATTTATTTTTTTGTATTTTCTCAAGATTTTTAGCAGTTGCTTTGTAATAAATACTATAATTAGTTATGCATACTTTACTCATTACATCTACTGATGTCCAGGAATTCACAGTTTCTCAATGTTTTAATAAAAAGTACATTTTTCCAATTAAAAATTGATTAGGAACAATGCTATGTCGGCTTCATGCTTCTCTGCAAGTATTTATAGCAGATGTATCTACATTCTCAACTGGGCAAATTTCTATGATCTAACTCACTGAGCCCTTGACTAAGAATGAATCTGTGAGGAGCATTATTATATTGTGATACTATTATTATATTGTGATATTCTATTGTGGTACCAAAACAAAGGCAGCCAGCTTTTGCATCCTTCATTTTAGGAAATAAGTATCTTGACAAGAAAAGACAGTCCAAATGGAATTAACACAATTGACTATCAAAGTAGCTTTGGCTAGTATCAATAGAGGGGTAGCATCAGGAAGCCAAACGCACGGGTTTTATGTATGTGCACTCAAAGCTGATTATGAATTATCAGGTTTCTGACTTTGTGCCAGATTCACATTCTCTGTCAGAGCCAGACTGTGGAAGGATGAAGACAAACATACCTTGCTACTCTCTGAGGAGTCCTTCAGCAGACCACAAGCTTTGCTGGACACCTTCAAGAAAGCAGTAATATATGTAAGACAAAATGCTGCTAGTTGTTATTGAGGTTTTACTAATCATTATAGAGCTGGCATTGCATCCTTCTCTTTCCTAGCAGATGTTAGAGACAAAGAAAATGTGGCCAAATGCCCCTGGGTTCCTGTAGTTTCCAGCTGTAAGACAACACCTTGAACTGACCCAGAAGGAAGCAGCATTTCACCAAGTCAGGTCATTATTTTTATAAAATGGGGATGAAATCTTAAAATTTTATAAAACAGTTGCCTTCACTGAGAAATGTAACTGACACTTCCTAAAAAGTGTAGGGAATGTTCCATTCCTAATCAGAATGGTATATTTATCCCACCGGCCCTTTTAATTTTGTAATGTCTGCAAGTATTCGTGTTTTCTACTGAAGGACTACTGCAATGACATGAATCCAGCTGTTGAGTTTCCTACCTTTCCTCTCACTGTTAAAACACTAATTTTCTAGCTTTCCTCAGTATACAGACAGGGAAAAATGTGAACCAAGTAAACGATAAGGCTTTAAAAAAGACTAATAAAAGAATAGTAACTCAGACATTTGGTTTTGGTTTGCTGGTTTGTTTTTGTTTGGTTTCTTTTTTTGTTTTATTTTTGTTTTTCCCCAAAGACAGTTTCATGATTTTTTTCAAATCCTTGATCAAAATTTTTGAGCAGTAAGGCAGACTACTCATCTGTGCATCTTTCTCCAAACTTCCATAGACTAAGGTCATTAAAAGCAACCTTCAAGAACAGCAATGAACTTGATAAAAATAAAGATAAATATATATTGTCAAATGACACACATGATATAATAAGGAAAACACAAGAAAACCAAGCTGACATTTTACATGTAACCACAGCACTCCATTACACAACTCTGGACACCCTATGCAAGGTGACTGCTTTTGTAATCATGTTGCTCAAGCCAAAGAGGAATGATCAAAATTTCAGTCCAAAGTTTAGTAAAACATGTTACCGCTCTCTTATTCTTTGCTTTTTAAAGGAGATTCAAAGTTTATTGTTTTGAAGGCTTTAAGTCTCAGACTCTTAACAAGCAACATACCTCTTGGCAGCTCTTCACTATCCTGATGACCAGCTGAGAGTCAACACATGCTGTAAGCATTTGTTCATCAGCTCAGCAGAATTACATGGGACTCCGCAAGAATCTGGCATTCAAGAACAGTGCTGTCTTTGAGGAAGGCAGATTTATGGACATCATTTTTGCAACTGCTACTTTTCGTGATCATTTGCAGTTCACTCATCTGCTAAATACAACACAGACAATTAAAATAGTCTATCCAAAGAGGTATAGAGTTTGGCTCACTGCTGCAAGTCATTGAGAGAGTCACGGCTTCTTTATTTTAATAGTATATTTAGCATTTCAGGAGTTCACTGAAGGGATTAAACTGACCAAGGATCTCTGTCTCTGCAGTCCCTGCATGGGCCCCCCAGTCTCCATCCTGAGGACTGAACTGCTGCAAGGGAAGTCCTCTTGGTCTCTCTGAGCTGAAGGCTTTTCTACAAGTTTCTCACACACTCCGTCTACCCACAGGAGCATCTCCACTGTAGGGGCACCTGTCTGGGAACTGTGGTTGGATTCATTCAACCCTTGCCCCAGGATCCTCTTGCTACCTGAGACTTCCTCAGCCCCTCACACCCTGCCAAGTCCCCTGCTCCATCTCGTGGCTCTGCCCTCCCTCCCCTCTGCAGCTCTCCCAGCCTGGCGTTGTCCCTCCTTCATGGAGTGGCACCACTCACACCGAAGTCCCAGAGCTGCATCTCTGCCATGGCTCTCCCAGCCCCACCACTGGCCTTCCACCTCAGCCCAAGCCCTCTTGCTCACATGTGGGGACTTCTCTCTTTGCAGCTGTGGGGCTGCTTGCTGCAGCATCCCCTTCACTCCTCCAGGTGAGGAGGCAGCTGCCATGAGCTGGAGGCTGAGCCGCAGTTACTGCTCTGCTCAACCCAGGCAGCCAGCAAGGGCCATGGGCGCTCCTTAAACTGAGGCCTCCCAGAGTGGAGCCAACCTACCCCCAGCTCTCAGCCTCCCCTCAGGTACCAGCTGCCCGTGGAGGAGACCTGCCACAGCCTGGAGCTCAGCATCTCTCCACACTACACACGAGCGACCAGGGCACAGCCCAGCCCCAGCCAGGCTCTGTGACAGGCTTGCACACACCAGCACCTGTCCTGGCTGCGGCTCTGAGCAGCCCTGGGCCATAGCTGGGCTCCCAGGAGGGTCTGCAGGACAGCTGGTGCCCCACAGCCTGGGAGTGTCCAGGAGCAGCCAGTGAGTCTGCAGTGACAAAAATGTGTTTTGCTCATGCTGGGGGAAAAAGGGCCACATGGCAGAGTTTTCCATCTAGAGGAGAAAGGGAGTGAGGGGACATATCCAGAGCCATGACACCAAGGCCTGAAGACCATGACTCTTTTTCTTTAATGAAAATTTGTGATCATCACAGCTGCCAGAAGCAGCAAAAAGAGCATGGCAACGTCACAAGTCTGGTGGGATACTTTACAGAAGAATGTTTTCTTAAGGCTCGAGATCCTTCTCAGTCTGATCAGGATAAGAAAGTTAAAAAAAAATGTGTTAATAGAATTCAGATCATCCTCCCTTAGCTTTACAAACATTTCACCAAGGACTGTAGTGACCAAACAAAGCTGAGCTAACTTCTTAAATATCACTGAAAATCCTGAGCTAGAATATTGTATTGGGTCTGGCTGAGATAGGGCTGGTATCCCCACAGCAGCCCTCACAGCACTGAGTGTGTACAAGCAGGGTGCTTGTAACACAGCTTGGGAGGGGGCGGAGCTGGGACAGCTGACCCGGATTGGCTGTTCCATACCATGTGACCTCAGCTCAGCCATAAAAGCCAAGGGCAGGGAGGAGGAGGGGGGCATTTGTTGCTACATTTGTCTCCAGG
>WKFP01014354.1:90760-195857 GCA_011057875.1 Pterocles orientalis | reverse complement strand
GGCTGAGATAGGGCTGGTATCCCCACAGCAGCCCTCACAGCACTGAGTGTGTACAAGCAGGGTGCTTGTAACACAGCTTGGGAGGGGGCGGAGCTGGGACAGCTGACCCGGATTGGCTGTTCCATACCATGTGACCTCAGCTCAGCCATAAAAGCCAAGGGCAGGGAGGAGGAGGGGGGCATTTGTTGCTACATTTGTCTCCAGGAGCAGCTGCTGCACACGACGAAGCTCTGCTTTCCTGGGAGGTGTCTAGACTTCGCTTACTGAGGGGAAGTAGAGAATAACATCTCTCTTTGCCTTTTGTTTCTGTGGATGGCCTTGGCCTTTGCTTTAATTACACTGCTTTTATCTTGACCCACAAGTTTTTTCATCTTACTCTCCCCCCCCATTTTTTTTTCTGAAGGGGGAGTGATAGAGGGGCCTGATGGGCACCTGGCATCCAGCCAAGGTTAACCCACCACAAATATTCTTCCTTCTCTTTTCCCTTTGCAGCTGGTGCAAAATGCAACTTAAATTCTGTTCCCCCCCTTTTTTAAATGGGCTTCTCTGTATTTCACAAGGATTCTGAGCAAGCTATAGTTAACTGATACATGTAGTTACAGCCGTCATACCTCCTCTGCCCCCTAGAAATTCATTTACCAGCCCTATCCTTGACAAAATGCTTGTGAAGAATAACACATCTGAAGTCAAATGTTATCTGCTAATTGACAGCATGGTTTCAACAATGTAACCTTATCTTAGGTAAATAAACTTCTAAGGAAACTTTGAGCCGGAAAGGCCAAATGAGATGTTTGAGATTCCTTTTTGCTGCAGGTCTTGTTTTGATAGCGTATTTCAATAGCAAAGGCTACATGTGAAAGAGAATCTGAGAGACCAAAAGAGAGGCTTGGCTATCTCTGTTTATATTTGCTCCTAACGCAGTGTTTTTTCGTAACAGGAAAAAGCATTGAGGGGCCTTTAATTTTTGAAGTGGAAAAAATGTGAAAAATTATCTTTATCTGGTATCTTACTTGAAAAAAAAATAATGCACCTCTAGGATCTGTCTGAATTATTTTTAGATTTTTATATTCATTTTTACACTTCAATAAATAATTCACAAAACCAGCCTAAAATTAGCATTTTTAACATACAACAGTGTTAAGTTACAGATGTGAAAATTCTTAATAATGCTCACATTAAAATATCAGCTCAAAGACAGCAGTACTGTACACTAAATATGATATTCCACAGACAGATGAAAGCAGTGAGAAAGAGGAGAAGCAGTCATCAGGATGGAGATGATGGAGGGAAGAGAGGTCCTGTCCCAGTGTGTAGATCCTGAAGAATCAAAGGGAGTGTCCTGGAAATGGACTGTAAACTTTTCAAACACACATTGTCACATGTGCACGAGGCCCTGACCCTGTCTCTGCTCAGTATTCAAAGAAGTTACTAGGCAGTGACCCTGTTAAGTGCACTGTACTTCTGCAAAATTATTTGCTTTATAAAGCATAGCTGACCTCAGAACAAACGTGGTAATAATAACTTAAAATGCACTCCCAACTTAATTTTGTGTCCTGAAATTGTAGTTAACTCAAGGGTCCATGTCTTTCCACAAAGATGTAACTAGATGTTCCCACATGTGCAGAACTGTCACCGCAGCTTACTTGTGCACGAAGTGTTACTCAGTACCAATCTGCTTCCAAGGGGAGGGAAATCTTGAATCTTACGCAGAAGATGGTTTTTCAAACAATATAAATGATAATTTTGATGTCAAGTGGGGACTGGGAGAAAAGTAAACAGATACACTGATTTTGATGTGCTTGGCATCGAAGAAATTGAGTCTCCAAAAGCCATGGCTTATCCCTTATCAGCCAGGACAAATCTGATCCCTCTGGGTGGTCATAGTAACCGAAGCCTGAAGCACTCCTCTGGCTGAGCCTTCACTTCTAGCTTCCAAAACACTTCCTTTTCTGTCTCAAGCTGTGATCCAATGAATTTGTTCCAAACAGGATTACTAAAGAAGTGGGATTATTTATCTAGTGATCTTGCTGGGTCTTCAGTGAAAACACCTTCCAGTTTATAGAAATGGCATCTTCCCACTCTCTAATGCAGAAATACATACTTATATTCTTTCCAGGTCAGATTTCAGTAATTTTCTGACTGGCAGCTATACAACCTCTGAGCATAAACTATGTGTCCTGTAGCCCGTCCAGCTCAATGAAAATGTCAGTCCTGTGCAGAAACAGAAGAAAATAAATGACGTGGTGCTTAGGTGACATGCCAGCTTAAGGGACACAGTATCCTTAAATACACACTGTACTGCATTCTGAATGGCTTGGTTTCCTAAACTGGACATGAACTTCCCCTTTAGCTGGGCCAAATACACTTGTGAAACTACCAGCTCACTAGTGCTGTAGTGAACCTTGTCTGCGGCTGACTGAGCCCTTATACATCTGCTTGAGATTCCATCCCGATTACTGCGTGCAAATGTTCTTACCACCATTCTGTCTAGGACAAATTTTGGAGGGACCGCACAGAAGCAATGACCCATCCCTTCCACCTAATTGTTGTTTGTGGTGGTAAGGCAGCCAGACAGGGTGTCACTTCTCGCAGAATGACAGCCGCAGCTTAGTAATGGCTTTAAGAGCCTTAGATTGATGACTGACTGACTCCAGATGAGGCTCACAGGACTCATCCAGAGTCTGTTACAGTGAACCTCCACAGAAGAGTCCTGGATCTTAGTTCCCAATAACAAAAAAATAATAATAAAAAAGTCAGGAGAATAACCAAAGCCTGTTCAGCATTCTACAGAGGATATTTACAAGTCCTTCTTGTAGATTTGATAGCTTCAGAGAGAAGAGGGAGTTTACTCATTAAGGAACAGTTGTGGGCTATAGCAAGCAAACTCAGCAACTGTCCCAGGTAAAAATGGTGTCCATTTCCTCAAGAAATAAACTGAAACAGTGTAATAGAGAGAATTATAGTAACATGGTTGGCTCCAGAAGGAAGTTCAGGCACAGGAAGAGTGCATTTTCAGAAGACTGGAGGGAATTTTGTATGCCAGGAATTCTATAGTCAGCATGGGTGATGTTAGGTTTCGGGTAGCAGGAGAAGGAAAAGAGGGAAACACACAGCATCTGTTTCAGTGTATGCAGTTTGTCGCTATAATCTGGAACACAAACGCTCCAAGGGGGAAGAAAACACAACTGAACAATAGTGGGAAACCTGTCAGGCAATAACTTGTAGTGTGAATGTATGGAAGGAAAGTCAACAGGTTTGGAATGACAGAGAAAACTGTTATTAGACTGTGTTACTCACTAAGACCACTCCATCTTTAATTTCTGACCTGCAGGGGAACACTTTGTGGTAGAGCACAGGTGGAAAAACTCACACCTTTAAAACAGGTACTTGTTTCTTGAATCCTCATTTGTAAATACAACAAAAATAACAATCAAAATTAGTAAAAGCCTTATAAAAATATTTAAGGTTCTCTGTACTTTCTTTAACATCTTAGTCATAATAGTATGGTGACTATTTTTATTAAACCAGAAATTAGATTTTAACCATTATTCTAGAAAACCAAGAAATATTTCATAGGACTGGATCAAAAATTGCAATACAGGATGTATTTACTGTACCAGGTAAGAAAAGAAGCAACAGTGACCTAAGCACTGACTCTTCCAAAATTATTTTTTTCTTTATATTTAAAAACGTTATGGCTTCAGATAAACTTCAGATAAAACCTTAAAAGCTCAATGCAAGAAGGACATTTTATTGTTATTGTTACTATTGACTGGATGTTAATGAAATCATTCCAAGAAGTACATGATATTTTGCTGCCATTAATTTCATTCTTGATCTACATTATTGCTTAGACTAAAATATCTAATAATGTACATGATCATGTTCTTGAATTTTCCTTATTGTTTTGCTTATATATGACAAACATTGCTGCTGCCAAGGACAGGATTCTGGCATAACACAGAGATGTTACTTGAAAGAAAACATCTTATATATATTTTGATGCATCTGATGAAGCAAGCATTAAGCATACAGAATTCTAGTAACTGTAAGTCAGGGAATAGACAACTGTACCATGGGTGTAATTCTTAAAAGCTGCAGTTTTATTTTACTAAATTATCTATGTTAAAAACAAATCTGTGCCTGGGTGTGGAATTTCACTGCATCAAGTGTTACAATATCTTTGTTTTCATCACAAGCAGGAAAATGCATGTAGAACAAGTGTTAAGAAACATGACAATAAATTAGAATATAATTTACAAAAGCAAAAAATAATAATAATAAAGTAACAGTGTACCACATTAATACTGAGTATAAAATAATAAGCAACTAATCACAATAATACAAAGGTAATTTCAGTCTGTATTATTAAAGATATCTATGTGACATTCACTCCATTACAAAGTTCCTAACGAGATGGATTATTTTTGGGAGTATACACCTTGAGGGGTTAAACTCTAGATCTTTCTGTTTGGATCTTCTTCAGCTAATGGTACTGCTCAGTGGAAATACTGGCACCAGATTGATTTCTGCATTTTGTATTCTACTATTTGATTCTAGGCCTGTCATATTTATAGCCTATACAAATAGTCCTATTGTCACTATTTAGGAATATAACACTACTTAGCTTAGATTCTATAGATGGCTACAGTGTAGCAGCAGCAATGAACTTTGCTGTGGAAACCAATTATTTTTCTTTTAATTAGGTTTCATTTTTCGGTCCTAGTCTGAAGCATCACTCAGTTTGTAAATCCACATACATTCTGTGTTTTGTTCCCTTTAACAATACAATTCAATGTTGCTCCAGGGAGTTCTTTAAATTTCAGCTTCAATGCTGTTATGTTGCAGAGTAAACATTGGACTCCCTAGTGTTCTAGCACCAGTATGAGAGCAAAATGTGTCTTTGGAAACACTCCTTACAATTTTAATGTCCTAAGTGAGGTAAAAAAAAAAAAGTTTATTTTGAATACATAGAAAACCCTTTTCTTGTTAGATGAAAAGACACACTAGCTGATAAACAAAATCATGCCCTGGAGAAAACTGGAACCTGATACAAAGGTACAAATTCCCCCTTGCTTAGGGAATGCCATAGCAACCCCTTTCCCTTTTGTCATATTTTTGACGTAGCCAGGGCATGCTAGCACCAAGGTGTTTTGTCACAAGGATATAGAGAGTTGTTTCACTTAACAGAGAAGGACTACATACTGCCCTTCATCACTATGTGCAACTCCCAAAGACTAAAATTTTTTTTATCCCCTGGAGTCCGTTTTAATGGAAGTTGTTCACATGGTGATGAGAGGAGCAGATAAGATTGTGTGAATACACGCAGGCCAAGTGAAAATGAATTCCACTGGTCACAGGCATACGGAAGTGGAAATACTGGCAAGAGGTAGCAGATGACAGGAATTTGATGGTCATGACTACGTGGGCTACACAAAACCCCACAGATAGATTGTCAATATGTTGGGGGGACTTCATAGCACAAGTCCTGTTAACAATATCTATTGTTCCATGTTAATTCACATTCGTAAATAGCGTGCAACACTTTTGGCTTGTTATTGGTAAAATACACTGTTACACTTCAATCTCATTATATTTTGAAATTATTTTTCACTGAAAAGAGTACTTTTTTAAAAAAGTGCTATTTGAGTTAGAATTTGTAATACGTTATTGTTCACATAATTTCAATTGCACTACAACAAAGGAGGCATAGTTGGACACAAAAGCACATTCATCAAGTACCTGCTGCAAAATGCAAGTGTTCAAGTACAATACATTAATATAAACAAGTACCTACTTTCCTTATCTCCTTGTTGAGTATGTTACTGAAAAGTGAAGGGGAAGAGGAGCGCAACAATTAACGTTTTTATGGTAGATTCTTGAATGTGACTTGCCCAAATAGTTTGGTTTCACATTTAAAAATGCGAAGTATTTGGTGAATATTAAAAATATGGAAATATGAAATAAGTGGAGTAGGGCAGCAGAATAGTTAAGGCATTTACCTACTAATCCAGATGCATGAGTTTGTTCCAGTCTCATGCTGAAAGTTTTCCCTAGTTTTAAATATGGTCCAGCTTTAAATATGTACCTGGCCATTTAGGTGAAGGTGGCGAGACTTCATTCTAGCCACCTCTCTTCCAGAGTGCCTTACTCCTGAGAGTCCAGCAGGCCTCTTGGCTCAAGCACACTTTTGACTTCTCATTTGAGCAGAACATAGATACCTCCATTAGCTGTTTATTCTTTGGTTGTAATCCTTGCCCACTCGGATGTGGTCTCCTGAACTGCACATTCACATATTCTTTCTCATAAGCAAGTGTCATTCTGCTACGGTATCAAAGAAGGGAACATCTGGAATCCATTTTAACTTTCAGCTTTGCAAAAGATTGTTGCTATTACACAGTAGGCTTATCTTTTGCACTGGAATTCCTTGGTTTTTGGAGAATCAAAAGTAACATGTAAACCAGATATAGATGCCCACAAAGTTGTTCTTTGCGGCTGGTGTTGTAAACAAAATTAAGCTGGAGTCAGAGTGTAAGTTCTAAGCAACCTGTATGGCAGTAGTGAAGGAGCTGGCAATACGGTCTTCATCACCGTTGGAGTCTGCCTCCTGCTTGATATTGAAATATGTTCCCTTTCACTGGAAATCTCAGTTTCACTTGTACCATGGTAAGATGGCTATAAACCTGCAACACAAATTTCATTTTGTTTCATAGCATGCTGGTATTTCATGCATCACTGCAATAACTATTGCACCTCTTAAAACTAAGTCCCTCATGGTTGTTCTATTTAGTGTAGCTTTATATATGGCTCACAGCAGTGTTCAGGAAATATGGATTACTCCAAAGGGAATTAGATGGAATGAAGGAAAAATACTTTTCTTTTTAATTTCTGCTCCTTATATACCTTTTCCAAGCTCATTTTACAATTTAAATTGTGGTGCTGTGTCGTGAGATAAAATAGTTAATGTTTTTAAGCTATGACTTAACATTTTTTTGATTCTTCTTTACTTCCATAGTAGACCAAGTCATAACAGCTACATTTTAAACAGTTTTAAATACAAATGGATTCAGTGTCATTGCTAAGTCCATAATAAAAATTATTTTAATGGTCCAAGGAGGTAAACAGACTATTGGATTTAGTCAAAAGAACACAAATGTTCCACAGTAAGTTATTCTATATGTGTTGTGTGGATCTTTCCAATTTGGCATGCCCTCCTTATACTGTGTCCAGCACTTTGGATTAATAAATCCCACTTCACAGAAGTTAAAATAATATTGAAATCCTGTCAGCTGGGGCTGACCAGTGGTTACATTTTCCACAGGGTAATGCATTTGCAAGGACGTCAATCTCATTCCGCTGTGTGGCTCTCTTCGATAGACACTCTTCCACAATGGTAATAACAAGGCACATTCTTGTGCCTTCTGTGGGTCAGTGTCCTTGGCAGGTCTTGCAGCACATCTGTCTGAAGTATGCTCGACTGCAGAACTTGAACTTCAGCACCAGTGGGCAATATGCCACTTTGTTCACATCTTTGCACTCTAATAATTAAGAGCATTAAAGAGAAAACATTAGAAATAAAAATTAAAGCACAAAGAAAATTTGACATTTAACATGCTGCTTCTGTATCCATCCACCTGCCCTCTGTGTAAATACTCTTCCTATTCCAGCCTAGCGCACACAATACATTTTTAAAAGCCATAAAATGTTTGCAGGGCTTCTCTCCCAGACATTTAGAAGTGTGCCCACTTTGCCTTGGAAGAATTATAATTTATTGGGATAAATGATCACTTTAGACAGCTAGGAAATGTGAGTCATTTTTGTTATAATACTTTTATAGCTTCTTTCTCAGGAGTTATTTTATCTACCCATGAAAGGTTATCCAAAATCTAACACAATTCACACTATTTGGTACCACGCCTCTGCATTTGTAAGAATCTTTGAAACAGAATATGCACTACAGCTAACAGAGATGGAGAAAACAATAAGTGTTATGTATAAAGACATCAACAGCATGAGTTCATTAACTGGATTGAACGATGGATTATACTTTAGGCTTGGTTCCACACATCCACAATTTCTTTTATACAGGAGGAAAAGCCATTTTTATGCCTGTAATAGACATGTAAAAACTTTTTTCATAGTTGTGTTTTCCCTACGTGTTAGGCTTACTGCCTCAGTAGCCCTTGTCACCTGGCAGGTAACTCTCCCAAGAAGGGAGAATAAGAGCTTAATCACACGGAGGAAGGATTCCTTCTTTTCCATCCCACACACCACACAGGTTGTATCTAAAGTGACTTCTGGGGTACATTACTTGAGCACTGCTGGAACATGCTGTGGTTCTCCTCTGTCTTGGTTTCTTTTCTGTATTAAGAATGTGGCAATAGGGAATGGAATAGTTTGGTTCATGCCCAGTTCTTATTCTGATCTAGCTGGAGATACATACAGCTGTATCTGAGAGCTTAAGGGTACACTCAGGTCCTACAGCTCAGACATTGCTACTTCAGATTTCCTCTGCAATGGAGGGAATATTGTGATAGATGCCTGATAGGGGATTTCTTTGCACAGTTCCTTCCAGACTGACATTAAAATAGGACTTTGGCAAGGAGCCTTGTTTCACGTGTAGGAAGGCTGAAGAGAAGTATACAGAGAAAAAGTATACCCCGTAAGTCTGAATTACAAAAATGAGGTAAATAATGAAATTAGACTAATTTCTTAGAAAATAATTTGTCTCAAAAGAATGCTGTTAAGTTTTTACTGTTTTAAGGTTGTATTTGATGCTGGCTTTCTCCTACAATATTTCTCAAATTAAAATGGCTATAAGAAAAATGTGAATAAAAAGGAGACGAACATTGACCATTATAATATTTTGTATTGATTTGATACCTAGAAGTGAAGACTGGAGGCAAGGATGCTGTTGTTTCAAGGCCTGACAGAACAACAGTCCTCGACTCAGATGTTTGTATTTGAAAGAGAAAACAGACACACCAAACAGGTAAGAAAATAAAAAAGTAATAGTGAAACAAACACAATCAGCATGCATAATAATTCATCTACTCCTATTTGTCTTCCTTCTACATACAATCTCCTAGTACATTACTTTTGCTCTGAAACAGGTAGTTATGGGCAGTGCATTCATGTAGTAGCACGTTAAGTGCAGATGAGAATTGGCAGTATTTGCACCCAGGAAAGCATTAGGGAGGCTGAACTTCAGGTCTGTTCTGAACAGTATTTCTGATAATGGCAATACACATGCTTTACCTAGATAAAGCAGAGGTCATGAAATGATTGAAACTTTCATTTCATTAACCCAAATACTGTGTGTTTCACTGTAATTTTTTACTCCACCTACCCAATGCTCTATGTAATACTTTTCTAATGTTTTAATTCTCAATTTGGAAACAAAGTTGGATGCCAGGAGAAAAGACATTATGGGTAGCTGGTTGAAACAGACATATTTCTCAATCAGCAACCGCACATGGCCACTGTGTTTCACTGTGTTTCAAAAACTCTTCCCAAAAGAGGTCAAATATCTTCCAGAAATATTTCAGGTCCTTGCATGTGTGTAAACTGGTAATACAGGAGAGACAGATGGTGAATTATAAATGAGGTGAGGAATAAAAAGGTTCACTTGATCTTGACAAGAAGTAAAAAGTTCACTCAATCCCAAAAATAACCCTCATACACATTGTACTTAACTAAATACAGGTAAAGCCACTAACTGCATTTTTGCTAAAAGTAGGATTTGAAATTATCCTATTTCATGTTTCTTTAAGTTATTCTTCCTCTTGACTAAAATTGGACCCTGTTTAGCCAATGCCACTTGGACAGCAGTGAGACAATATTCTGGAAGTTGCCCACAACTTCTGTTTTAAAAATCAGTTTTGAAATAGATATGGTGGCTCATGAAGTAGCCTATTCTTTATAGGACTGTGGCTGAATGGAAGAGGTTTAGCAGAGCCATTTTTGTTCCTAGTAACTACTGTTAATAAGTTTTAGTAACATACATGCACTAAACTCTCCCTTCCCGAACTTTGTGGCTAGATCAGACAATAGCATGATATTAAGTATCATGTTACAGCAGTAAAATCACAGAATGTCACTGCCTTCAGCTAAAGAGATTGCAAAGACATACCACACAAAACAGAAGGAAAACTGAAATGACATAAAAATAGACAAAACAGTTTTTCAGGTAAAGTTTCAGATGGCCTTTGGCAGTGTAGATTCAGCAAACTTACATACACTTAGGAGAACAAAATAATTCTGAATGTATTTCAAATCATGTGGTACATGCTACCTGTAGTTCACTTCCAGCAGTAAATGTAATGCTACCTTTATCAGTGGCAGCCTGTCAAAACCCCATCTACAATATTCTAAATCCCCAATAAAGAGTTTAAAGAAAACAACAGAGCTAAAGCTCTTGTAAATGTGTAAATGTGACAAGACATAGCGTAATTTCTTTTACCATTTGTGACTCTTATTTGATGTAAAAAACCTCGGCTTTCACCAAGAAAGTGCTTCCAAACTTTACAAACATGATCATTACACTGCAGAGTATTCCTTAAAAAACTGTATGTTCTAATCTTGGGTTAGCAAAACTGAATTGTCCACAAAGTGCTGAACGGGTCCCATAGGCTGTGAGCACTGTATTCTGGCAAGTGAAGGGAATCAGGAGGTTTGCTGGGGTTTGAAATAGGAAGTGAATCCCTTCAGCTAGTCTGACCCTCCTGCAAACCAATGACCTGTTGCTGAGGTTGCTTTTGCCCCACGCTGGCACCCAAAGCACAAGGCAGCACTGCTGTGTGGCACGTGGACAAAGTCTCCGCATGCGAGCAGGCACGCTCGGCTATGCACGTGCACTCCCAAGGGCCAGAACCCTCCCTCTGAGAGATCTGACTCCTTCCCTGAAAGCCAAATACTAATACACCATCCCACTGTACCTAGAGAGTGACAGAATCAAGCACACAGACACAGTATGCCCCTCTCACAAACATATTCTCAACAAAATACCAGAACCCAAATATTTCTTCCTGAGAATGTATTATCCTTCCACCAGTAGTTGTGGCTCTTTGGAATTAGTTAGTTCTTGAAATCTTACACGCTTTCCATCATCTCCAGTGTGTTGAAGACATGGCTCCCTGTCTAAAGGCTAACAATTCACTAACACAAGAGATGTCAGCTCATCTAAGATAACTTTTTAAGGCAGAAAATGGGCAATACATGCACATTATCCTGCAAAGCCTCAGTTTGTGCTTTTTATATTCAGCTCTGAAATGTGTATGAATTAGAATATATATTTAAGAAATACTTGTAAAAGTACCGGAAAAATACCTTGAAGTCAAATTTTCTGTCTAATTTTGGGATAGGGCACCCTTAGTATTTAATGGATTGCAGCGACATTCTTCTGAAAGAATGTAGGTATTTTGAACTGTGAAATGAACTTGGAAATTACTTTTGAGTCATTTCAGCCACTTAATCACTTACAAATAATCAGTGGTTCCCAGTAAATACCTTCAATGTGAGACATAAACAAAACCGGGGTGCTAACTGGCAATGTATAGAGAACTGTGTCTATTGGAAGAGATTGTGCTATATCTTTTTGCCCTTGATTCTTCCTAACTGCACTAATGAGGCTGCATGGCTGTCAGTAAGGAGCTGGCTCACACCTGGCCAAGTTGGAGTGCAGGCGAAAGAGCTAAGGTCCATCTGGAATACTGTGTAAGTGATTTTCAACATTTTCTATTTGTGGATCTCAAAAATTTTCCAGTGAAGGTGTAGGTCCCTGAAAAACAGCATTACCAACAAGCTTACTTTTCACAGTTACTCTGCTGAGTTCCACTGTAAAGAAGTCCTTGGCCACCCAGTGTACATAGATCGCACACAGCAAACCCCTGATAGTATTCACCTATAGGAGATTAGCATATTTTCCTGATAATATTGAAGAATTACTAACATAGTGACTATAAATAACAACACAACCATGTCATCTTGAAATTAAGAGGAGATTGGGACTAAATCATGCCCACTTATAAGTACTTTACTACCTTCCTAACTTTGGAAAAAGTCAACATCTGTGTCTGGAAATAAAATATAATTTAGCCTTCAAGCTTTAAAGGGCAGAAAGTTTCCTAGATTGAAAATCATCATGTAAAGATTACTAAATATAAAAATGGGAATTAAAATAACCAAGGAAAATTCTATTATTAAGATGTTTTTCAAATGACAACACGGGATGATAAGTCTTTATTTAAAACTTCCAAGCAGTAAATTACAGTGCTTATACACTGAATCATCAGTATATTCCTGAAAAAATTTTCGTATGCTCCCATTTTTTCACAAACATTTCCATCTGACAGACTTTCATGACAATTTTGAACCTATGACATGAACCTGAATGGATACACTAAGTACTAAAAGAAAACCAAATTAGTGTAGACTGTAGCACAAATTTGCCTTTTAAAAAACATTTAAAATCAGAGTATTCGTTCCATATATATAGGATATTAAACTCCAACATAGCTGGAAAACCATTATATATCTATACATCTATAGATATATAATGGAGAACTCTTATATACTGCACATAGACTTGTTATGTTAAAAGGAGCAGTGTTAGTGACATTGAGGTCAAGTACTCAAAATTTAGGGAATATAAAAATTTTGGGAATATAAAAATCTAGGGAATAACTGTTTTAAAAGAACTATTATTGTTGTGCAATCTTTCTTGGCTTTTGGACATGTGTGTTTTGGTAATTTTTTACTCCTTTTCCTATTCCACACAAAATGAAATGTACTCATCTGGTAAGCACCTACTGTAAATTTTTACAATCAATGAAGAAACTTTTTTTTTTTTTTTACTGCTTAGCACTCCAATTCAACTTTGAAGACAGAATTTCCTAATAGGTTAGCTTGGACAATTTATGAGTTCAGATCTGGACCCTTTCATAAACATTTATAAGCTTATTTTGACATTACTATCTAATATATTCTCTAGCAAATATATGTTATGATGAAGCTTGTTAATAGTCTGATTAAACTAGACTGTATAATCTAAAAAATAGTGTAGTTATTTCAAACAGGCATTATAAATCCAAGAAATTAAAAGTTAATTAGGAGAATCTGACAAATTAAAGTATAAGAACAGGCTTGTAGCACCATGTTGCATTAAATCTGTGCTCCCAGACTTTCAATGAACATGTAATTAACTATTTTTGCCACGACATCGCTAAGTCAACCACTGATGGAGCAGGTAAAATGTCAGTGGATGAGAAGCATATCAGGTTCCTCCTGCTTTTATGGACATTTCCATTGAACCAATAAAGAGACTGGAAAATTATTGATGCAAAACAACAGTATTTCATCCATTTCTTAGGCTACATATTTTTAAGGTTGTTTTTTTTAAACAAAGAACCTATATTTAACTTTTTTGACTTTACCTTTGAACTACAATGACTAATCAGAAAATAACTGTAAAAAATTATTTCACAGTCTGAGAGACTGTCATATAGACTTTTACTAATCAGTTAATGCAGTTGTACTGACCATGTCACTTTACTTTTTTCCAGAATAAATTATATTAAGATGGCAAACTTACCTTCCGTGTTGGAAATGGGAGTACTGTCACATTTACTTTCACACTGCTGCATTGATGGAGGTCTAAGTGTTTCCGGACACTCACTGGATGCTTGTCCGGTGTATGAGAGACACTGTACTGTTCTCATCTGTTGCCCAAGACCACACTGTGCAGAACACTAAAAATAATAAAGATAAAAAAGTAGAATGATTTGGATTCAATTTTTAAATATAAACCAAGGTAACAGGAAATCAATTAGGAACAGTACACATGCACAAATTTTAAAGAAGACATGCACCTGAAGAGACTTGGTTAATACAGAAAATAATTTTCACAAAATAGGTTAGAATTTTTCTTCTTTTACAGTATATGCGAGCACTTGTCTTTCAAAGAAAACAAAACACAATGTAACGTTGGCTCCCTGAACAGTTCAGATTTGAGGTATCAGAATATAATTTACAGTATTTCATATTTCATGTCTAAGTGCATGTTTCCAAAAGAGAAATAATCACTTTAGAATAAAGAAAAACCATAGAGAACAAGAATTCAAATCTCCTGAAGGACTTTTTTAAGAAAAAAGGAAACTATCTTTCAAACAAAAATACTTTGCTGTTTCAAAACATTTTTTAATTCCTATAACTAAACAATGGTTTTAGTATAATATCAATTTCGAGATAAACACACATCTGAACAACTACCATTTCAAAAAAAGCCAGTTAGACCCTATTATTACAAATGATTGTCCCCTGGTTAGTTAAGCTAACATGTTTTATTTTCATTAGTGGCAAATTACTCAGCAAACTTAGAAACTGAAATATCTGAAACTGAAAGTTACTATTTTAATAACAGGTCACCGATCATAACTGAGATGCAAAAACATAAAGAAAGAAGGAAACTCAGTGTATCATATTCAGAAAGAGTACCTAATGGCAGCACCATTCAGACTGTCCTGTAACAATTTTGCTCTCTCTCTGGTAGTTAAGCATATTTTATGTAAAATTATATATAGCTTTCAAAGTTTTTTTGGTGGCTGTATGTATACATATATCTTACTAAAATAGGAATTGGCTTTGTATTTATCATATTTCAGAAGGAAGTTAAATGTGTTTTAAAAACACTAAACCATGCAACACTGCTGTATCCCAAAATCTCAGGAAAACTGTAATAAGGACTATTTAATTAAAAAAAAAAATGTTTACAGAAACTTATCCTGTAGAAATTAGACTGATGTCAGCAAATCCTTTACAGTTTAGCAGACAACTGTGATTCAGAATCACATTTCAATCTAAGACAAGCTTTTGTTTTGGGGAGAAGCTTTTGTTTCAGTCATGGGAAACATCTCTTACTCATTTCCAGCAACATCTTATCCTTAGAAGGTGCTAATGTGTAGGAGACTAACAGCAATAAATACTCATACGAACTCTCTTACCTGTCCCCAGTCTCCAGCAACCCAGCGAGGAGGAGGACATCTGCCTAAACTACAGCGGATGCGGACTGGCGGCTTGCTTTCCTCTTGGCATTGCGCAGCTGGAAAAGTTTTTAAAAGATCGCTGCTTTTGCATAGAACAATTCGGTGTTTGAATCCTGGGCCACACTTTGGCGTGCACTGAAAAAATATTGATATAAATACATAATGAAAATCTCAGTCAATAAAAGTCAATAAAAGTGTCAGAAATGTTATTACAGAAAATTGGAGAATGTATTTATGGTCTTATAATTAAACTATAACCACAATTTTCCCAAGACGATAATTTTTAAATGTGTAGAAACACAAACAAGCTGACTGATGATTGTTTTATTAAGTTCAATTTTTTAAAAGTTTTAATTTCATAAAAGTAGTTTTCCTTTGCTATTTATATTTAGGCTAGGGTGTTACTATTTATTTTTATATATAAGAGCCTTTAGGTTAGTTTTAAGAAAAGCACTTTACTGCAAAGGAGAATGGTCTGCCACGTGTAGCACTATTAACAAAAAAACTTGGGAGTGCACTTCAGAAATTAGAAGTAGAACCCTCTGTTCTTAATATGACCTTAGTAGAGTCTTTTTCCACCTCACTTACCAATTACTGGGCTACAACATCTTTCCCCAACAAACATATGGGAAGGTAAATGCTTTACTGGACTCCATAGAAACTGGACTATTCAGACAAATATTGTACCCTCTCCTACAACACACGCTTTTCTCTCCTTTCCTATTTAAACTTTATTTCTGTTTTCACAGTTCTCGCTTTCCCTCCTTTTATCACTCCTCTGCTCTTTCTAACAGCAAGCAGACAATAAAACAGTAACTTCAAAAGAAGCAGCTGTTATGACCTCTGTTTTTCCTCATACTGGTTCACCCCCTTCTCCTTCCTTTTTGCTGCTGTTAACTGTCACTTACATGAGCACAACTGCAGAATGGGGAAGAGACAATTGCTAACAAAAGACCTTCCCCAAATCAGTTCCTCTTTAACATCTGATCTGAAGATTTTGCAAGCAGTTTCAGAAGTCCCTATTGGCTTGTTAAGCTTTATACCATAAGCATATCTGATAAGTATCTGGACCAGAATGAATTTCTGATAGCATAAACCTTCCCTACAGATTATGCTAAACCCAACTAGAGTGGAACTGCCTTTCATATGAAAGCAGGACAGAGCCACCTAGTCAATACACAATGGACGCATTATCTTAAGTCGTATCTCTACTTAGATTTAGGACCTTAAGTTGGGCTGCAAAGAGATGCGTCCTCCATTTGGAGTTTATACAAAGTGCAAAATGGGTATATAATCACTTTGCTTAAAATCAAACCTTTCTTTTCTTATCCTATTCTATCCCTTCCTACAAAGGTACTACAGTAGTTCAGTGTTCAGAATTCTGGTACAGAATAGCCAGGTTCAATTGTCCTCACACTGAAGGGCTTTAATACTCAAAGTATCCGCCTACTAGAAAATTAGGGGGATGAGGGAAGTAAGAGAAGAATGATCTCTCCCTGGCTGAACTGCAAAAAGAGTATTAATGCTACACAGAGACCAGAGGAAAGAGGAGAAAAAAAAAAAAAAGAAAGTGAGGTCTTCAGCATCATGACCATGACTCCTCAGTTCCGGTACAAATTCCATGGAATGTTACATGCATATTTAATGTAAAATGCATTACTTTCAAGCAGGAACTATAACCAAGTGCCCCTTCCTAGGTGAGTGCTTAAAAATCAGTTGCACTCAATCTTGTCTTCTCAGTAACTGAGCATTCTGTCAAAAACAAACAGAAAAGAGACAAGGTTGAAAGGACCTTGACAAAAATGTCAAAACCTAAGGTGCCCCTGCTTTTTCATAATCTCTAGACTGTGTTAACAAATAAGTAAGAGTTTGAAGATCAAACTTTGCGTTTATGTGCATCCATTTTCTAGTCCTGCTGGAAGATACATTCTTTTATCTATGTCCAAGCTAATTATCTGAGAAGAATCTTCTTTCAGCTACTGCTACCAGAAGAAAACATCCCTTTAAAAAAAAAAAACTTTTTTTGAGTCATAGTCAAAATTCCACTAAATAAGATGGACTACACCCTGTCCCCTGAAACGTTAAGTGAAGTAAGGAAATAGACTGCCTAATACTGAATCACCAAAAATAAAAAGCATCAGCAGCATTTAACAAAATTGTATGTCTCCAAAGCAAATGCAAGACAAAATACCCAGACAAACAAAAAAAAGAAGTGTCTTCCATTACTACATGGTTCTAGAATTTTTGACTCACTCAGTTGAAGTCATGACTAACGGTAATATGAATACAAAGTAAATGTGCTTGTCTGATAAGGCTCTTCTCAAGAAATCTTTATTTTTGCCCGTTTATTAGCTGAAAAAATATAAAATAAATAATTTATAGTGGGCAGAATAAATCAGTCAAAGATCAACTAGTGGGAAAAATTTAATGGCAAAACTGACGCTAATCGAGAATGACTACATTCTGCTGAGCAAGATACTATTAGCTTTAATTAATATTTCATAAAAGCATTTTTACATTGTCCTAAGGACTTTATTTGATCCCTATGTTTACAAATGTTTGTTTCTCTGACCAAAAAGACAAAGAATTTCTTGTCAATTGTCATTGAAGACTATAAAATGTGTGACTATATTGATGCTCAACAAGTGCATTAGCATATAAGTGAGTTTTATAATTGTTTAATTTGTATTATGCATTGCTTCATTTGAGTATGAAAACAAAGCTTTAGAACTTGCATTCCAGAGAAAAGTAGCAAGGTTTGCCATTGGTTTCAATGGCAGCAGTATTCAACTCTTCTCTTTTTGAGTTCACTTTTGTTTTCATTGTCATGCTTTTGTCATTAAATGATATAAATACATATACATAAATCTTTATGTGTATATTACTATAGGGATTTTAATACATTATATTTCTGGGAACCCTAAACATAAAAAACCCACAATTTTTCTCATTCTATTAAAATGGTATCATCAGTCAAGACAGTTTGCCAAGCGGAATGACATCTCTTTAATGACAGTAGATCAGTAATAAAACCTGGTACAAATAACAGGAGATTCAGAATATAAGAAAAAGCATCTGTCTGAAAAATTAAAGAAAACACAAACATTTCAGAAGTTCACATTATATTTTAGAAGATGTTTCTTTGATATGAAAGCTCACTAAAATGGCATCTAATTCACAATTCCTTACAGAACAAAATCAGCTGAACAGTTCAGCAAACTGACACACTTTTCTTTTGTTCAAAGAATAATGAGTATAAAAATAATAATAATAAATTTGTCTACAGAAGTAGTTTCTTCAGCTAAGAAGAGCATATAAGAGACGACACAAGCATGAAATTCAGACAGCAAGGAGATGAACAACAGCAGCATCCATGGCAGCTCAAATCACTGCAATTTAACATGCAGACTTTTAAGTACTGCCATAATGCTTAGACTATTATTAACTAATAGTCCATGGAGTCTCCATCCTTGGAGATATTAAAAAGGTGTCTGGACATGGTCCTGGCGAACTGGATCTAGGTGGCCCTTCTTGAGTAGGGGAGGCTGGACAAGATGACCTCCAGACTCCCTTCCAACCTCAGCCCTTCTGTGATTTACTGAACTGTATTACCTGTATTAACACCTTAGGGTAAGAGGCGTTCTGTACCAGTTCTGTGGGTGTTCACAGTGATGCCAGCAGCCTTCCTTCTTTATGCTTTGAATCTCCAGAGACTAACAACTTTTGGAGCTACAAGTATGTGTGCATAGAAGAGATCTGTGCAACTACAGACACATCAACCTTCTTTATAGTATCCAGTGATTTATCATTTACTATGAATGGAAGACTCTTTAAAGGCAAACAAGTACACAGAAAATGGGATTCAATGAGTCATGAGTATATCATTAGTAGATAATTTCTGTTTTTTTTAGACAAAAGTAGTGAAACAGTTCTAACCTACCTGGGCTTCAATAAAGTATTTGAAAAGGGGATGACAACTGGGTAAAATTTAGATTTTGAGATATGATATCTGCAAAGACCTTCTAGGATTAGTCACAGGACTGATTTGATTAATATTTCTTTCCAGTCCACTTAATGACATTTATACAAAACCAGTTTCAGTTGTTCAGTGTTCCTGAAATTACCGATGCTAGAGATAGCATAGATAACTAACTGACCTTGATGCTACAGAGGTATGATCTACAGGCATGAAGACATTAATAATTGAAATGCAGTGAATTTTGGCAGTATGACATGCAATGGCATGCATTTAAAAAAAAAAGAAATTAAAAAATGAGAAAAAAGTTCTGGATATATTAATAGTGTAAGATGACTTTATATAACCAATACATGATAACTGTGGAACAGAAGAAGCTTGTAGGTTCTTCAGTAAAGGCAAGAAACAAAACAATGAGGCACATATGAAACCTCCTCTGGGATAATATTTCACTCTAGTCATCCATTCCCAAAAAGATGACTTCAAACTGAAATATGAAAGCAGAATGTGACCAAGATTAATTCATTTCTGATGAATAATAACTGAAAAGGAAGAAGCTGTTTCAGATAACAAAAGCAAACAGGTATAAACCATCATGGAACTAGAATATTAGAACTTCTTGTAATTCAAAGATTAAAGATGAGGAACAGTTTTCCAAGCAACAGTGGAACCAACCCCTGAACTAACTGATGTTAGAACATAGTTTAACCAAACAATGAAAGCAATTATGTGATATGGTTGCATTTGACAGGACAAAGACATGGAAACTCAGGAAATCCTAACTTGTAAGTATTCCAAATGGTGAAGAGATAAATTGGGGCGAGACGGGGGTCCTGGATTGCAATGATCAGTGAAAGTATACAGACATTTTTGCACTCTGATTTGCATGTGATGCAGTCCCATTCACATGTATCCACCTTTCCTTTCACCAGCACTGGTTCACATTCCTCAAATTTAAAACTTGAATCAGTACAAAGTATAAATATATAACAGATATTATCATATTTAAAGGAAGATGCTCTTTCTTTAATAAAGAGAATACCAACTTTCAGGTCTGCCTCTTGAGTCACACTGCTAAGAAAGGTGATGCTTTACATAAGCACAGTTACTTTAGAAAAAAAAAAAAGGCAGTTTATTCTGGCTTCTGATATTGTAAACCTGCCATTTCTACTATCCAGCTATTTGCCTGTTCAAAAAACAATGGAAAGGGAAATTGCTCTTTTCTTTAAGACAATCGTCTCACACCCAATCACTACTGTAGGCTTTTTATGCTTAACTGGTGTTTTTTTACTACTTTACTATTCTATTTAGTATTTTACTATTTTTCTAGTATGATTAATAAAAACAGGTCATAATTGTTTGACAAAACAACAAAACTGACAACATACAAGGAAAGAAAAAAGAAAAAACCTGCTTCAGAACTAGATCTATGAGATGTTGAATTTCTTATTAGTCCTTTACTTAGCAAGCAGCTATAGAAAATGTACTAATATTTAGTGGTCAGAGCTCTTATCTCCACTATTACCAACGAGCTAATGCATCAAAATTTCCTTACTTCTGACCAGTCCAAAGCGACCCACTGTGGGGGACAGGACTGATTGTTACAGGGCTCTTTTTCAGTAGGCCGGTGTGTTAAACAGTTGGTATTGTCCAGTGTCTCCTCCTCAGAAGGTCCAATCTTTCTGATACACAGAACTGTTCGTGAACGCATTCCTCCATCACAGGTCTTGCTGCATTCTGACCAATCTCCTATAAACCACCTGGACAGAAAAAGTTAGGAGATTCAGTTAACACATTTCAGAAACAGTAGATTATTGTACAAACCCAGAATCCAAATAATTTAAATTACTAAACTGAAATAATTGCTAACAACACACAGTGAAATAAAGTAGAAACTTAGGGTTCTTTTTTTAATCTATGCCTCACTGCAATTATATCTTCCAACAATACTACTACTTTGTAGTCTTCTAGAGCAGCAATATCCTGTCTAGCCTACAGGAGTTAGAAAGGAGTGTTGAGTCTGACAAAACTGCAGCTATTGTAGTAGATTTGCACTGGACTTGCCTGAAATTACTTCTCTGAAAGCAGTTTGCAACTGGAAATGTTTGGGAACCATTGATGTAGGTTACAGCACAAATTAAAAGCCAAGATGGTTTCCTCTCTCATATCATTATAATAAAACTATTTTATCTGAAAATCGGGCTTTCTGAGAGTTAATTCCCATCTAATTATGAAACATCTCTAAACTTTTTAATAAAAGGCTATACTGAAATTAAAAACATTCTTATTTATTAAAGTAAAGCGGACATTAGTAAAAGATGAATTAATCACATTTAAAAATGATGTCAGCAAATATTTAAACTAAAGCACTGTATGATAGCTGCTAGAGGGAACTTCTGAGTGTGTGTACACAGCAAAAGTCAGTAGCTGTGCAGTATATTTAGATTACTTTCTGTTGCCGCAGAGGTTAAAGCAGCTGTTAATATGGCTCTAATGTTTGGGGTTGTTTTCTTCTACTGCTGTTTAATGCAGCTTGGTTCACTGGAAACATCTCTTCACATTGTCAAGCACATTTGGTCTTCAATATTTCATATGTTGATTAGATGCAGTCACTTGAATCATCCTTGCAAAGGATAAAGGTGAAGTCTAGTATGCTACTGCATGTTGCTAACGTGACAAAAATGCCAGGCCTGTCAGTAATTGTGGGTGTTTCTAGAGGTATGCTTGGAGCTGCCTCATAAGATTTGTCATTTTCTGAAGCTTCTGTCATAAAATATGTGCTGCTATCCGGCCTTGTGTTAGAGAATGTGTAATACATCCTAACATGAACCTAGTCCAATGCAGAGATGCAAACAAACATGCCATATCCTGACACTAATCTCCCAGCAAAAAATAATTCATTTGTGATTCTTCACCACCACACTTATGCTTTTAGCACAGCAGGTAGAATAAGAAGCTCTTCAGAGCCTTGGGGAGGCTGAGGTGTTAATTTTTAGCTGGTACTATGATTTGCCTATGTGAATTCTCAGATACCTTCTATGTTTATACTATATGACATGACAGAATTATTTATAACTCACTGAACTATGAGAGTTACATGTGTAACGTCTTGAAATCTGGAACTTTAAGAGTTACTTATTGTAAAAACAAAACATTGTGAACAAACAGTCTTTGCTGCTGCTCACAGACATCAAATATAATGTAGCTGGCATTCAGTTAAAAAGAGTAACATTTTCGTAACTTCTGGTATACACAGGGAAAGTAGAATTGTGTTAATTAAAAAAAGTAAATGTTTGGCCACTCTATGTAAAGATTAAGTCCTACTGAGTGACAAATCTTAAATGCAAAAGGGTCAAATCTCTCTGGGAAACTGTTATTTCAACAGCTGCCTTCTAGACTACTTACAGGACCAGGAATCAAGAACCCTTTCTTAGCAGTTTCTCATTCGGTATTAACCCTGCAGGTAACATCAGAATGGAGGCGGACATGGACTGAACTGCTCTGAAATATTCAAGCAGATGCTGATTAATACACGCTACCCATTTTCTGAATCTTGATAACTGGAGTTTCACCATATCTATCAATGCCTGTGCTATACTGGATGGAGAATCCAGAAGTGTCTTGCTTTGCGACTTGGGGTTTTTGTCTTGCTTCGTTTTATTTTAAATCATGCCAGTACAAAAAATAAATATTAACTAGTTTGGAATAACTATGTTAACACTACTTGTTAAAGCGCTACTTTCTTAATAGTTAAGCCACATGAAGGAAGGAATAGGGATGTGTTTGGTAAAAAGGAACTGACCAGATATGACCGCTTCCCAAATTCTGCTCTCAGGTACATGATATGAGAGTTCAGTTACTGCACTTATAGCCATGCTAAACAGTGTTATCCAAACACAATCCAAGTGCATATCTTTGCAGGGCAAACACATATTTACACATAGACAGTGGGGACAATGATTTAGACCTACTTTAGACTTGTTTATCTATTGACTTGTTTGACAGCACATTCACATTCAAATACACCCAAGGTGAGAGAAGTGTAATGGCTTCACTTCTGTTTATGTGAAATGAGTGTAGTACATGACACAGGGGGAGCAAGTGTAGAAGACATTGCTCTGCCATCCTGCAATCAGACACCATGCCAGGGAAGCAGCTGATACTCGAGGAAGAAACTGGCTTCATGAAGACCTGTTAGGATTTTAATGCATTAGTGTTTTCTCCTTCCTCCCAGGGTCCTTCACGCTACAATTTTAGTTTATAAGAGGCTTTTAAAAGAGACCACAATATTTCTTTATTGTGCAATATCTACATTTAATCAACCTTAACGATTTTCATGCCCAATTAGAATATAGCTACAGACTATCACCAAACTTAAACTAAGCAGAGCGTGGGAATCAACACACTGTTGTATCTCTCGAAACATAAGAAGGAGCTGTTGTAAGTATGCTGAAATTATTTTCTAGTGCAAAATATCACAACTGTTTCTAAAAAGCTTTTGTATCAAGATTAAGCTATGCTATAGGTCCTTAACAAACTTCATTTTTGAACAAATGAGCTCCTGTGTTTTTAATTATCTTTTCAATGTATAGCATACAGCTACCTTTAAAAATAAAACTAAATAGATGTAATGAATCATAGAGTCATTAAGGTTGGAAAAGACCTCAAGGATCATCAGGTCCAACCGTCAACGCACACCACCTAACTCACTAAACCATGTCCCTAAGCGCCACATATACACGTTTCTTGAACACCTCCAGGGATGGTGACTCCACCACTTCCCCGGGCAGCCTGTTCCAATGCCCTATCACTGAAGAAATTTTTTGTAATATATAGCCTAAACTTCCCCTGGCGCAACTTGAGGCCATTTCCTCTTGTCCTATCACTTGTTACTTTAGAGAAGAGGCCAGCACCCACCTCACTACACCCTCCTTTCAGGTAGTTGTAGAGAGTGATAAGGTCTCCTCTCAGCCTCTCTTCTCTAGACTAAAAAGTCCCAGCTCCCTCAGCTGCTCCTCATTAAGACCTGTGCTCCAGACCCTTCACCAGCTTCGTCACCCTTCTCTGGACCTGCTCCAGCACCTCAATGTCCTTCTTGTGGTGAGGGGCCCAAAACTGAACACAGGATTCAAGGTGCGGCCTCACCAGTGCTGAGTACAGGGGCACAATCACTTCCCTAGTCCTGCTGGCCACACTATTTCTGATGCAGGCCAGGATGCTGTTGGCCTTCTTGGCCACCTGGGCACACTGCTGGCTCGTGTTCAGCTGGCTGTAGACCAGCACCCCTAGGTCCCTCTCTGCTGGGCAGCTTTCCGGCCACTCTGCCCCGAGCCTCTAGCATTGCAGGGGGTTGTTGTGACCAAAGTGCAGGAACCGGCACTTGGCTCTATTGAACCTCATACAATTGGCCTCAGCCCATCGGTCCAGCCTGTCCAGATCCCTCTGCAAAGCCTCCCTACCCTCAAGGAGATCAACACACCGCTCAATTCGGTATCATCAGCAAACTTAGTGAGGGAGCACTCAATCCCCTCATCCAGGTCACTGATGAAGATGTTAAACAGGACAGGCCCCAAAACCCATCCCTGGGGAACATCCAGGCATGGGCTGCCATGTGGACTTAACTCCGTTCACCACAACTCTCTGGGCTCAGCCATCCATCCAGTTTTTTATCCAGCAAAGGGGGTTCCTGTCTAAGCCATGAGCCACTAGCTTTTCTAGGACAATGCTGTGGGACACGGTGTTGAAGGCCTTGCTAAAGTCCAGATAGATGACATCCACGGCCTTTCCCTCATCCACTAGGTGGGCCACCTGGTCATGGAAGGAGATCAGATTGGTCAAGCACAACCTTCCTTTCATGAACCCGTGCTGGCTGGGCTTGATCCCCTGGTTGTCCTGTACATGCCGTGTGAGCTCACTCAAGATAAGCTGTACCATAATCTTCCCCGGTACCGAGGTCAGGCTGACAGGTCTATAGTTCCCCAGGTCCTCCTTATGGCCCTTCTTGTAGATGGGTGTCACACTGGCAAGTTTCCAGCCTTCTGGGACCTCCCCTGTTAGCCAGGACTGTTGATAAATGATGGAGAATGGCTTGGCAAGCTCCTCTGCCAGCTCCCTCAGTACTCTTGGGTGGATCCCATTGGCCCCATGGACTTGTGTGTGTCCAGGTGGCGTAGCAGGCCATCAACTGCTTCCTCCTGAATTGTGGGAAGGCTATTCTGGTCTTTGTCGCTGCCCGCCAGCTCAGGGAGTTGAATACCCTGAGGATAACTAGTCTGACTATTGAGGACTGAGGCAAAGAAGGCATTAAGCATCTCAGCCTTTTCCTTGACCTTGGCGATAATGTTCCCTCCTGCATCCAACAAGGGATGGACATTCTCCAAAGCTCTGCTTTTGTTGTTGATGTATTTGTAAAAACATTTTTTATTATCTTTTGCCACTGCAGCCAGGTTGAGTTCCAGTTGGGCTTTTGCCTTCCTAAGCTTAACTCTGCATGACCTGGCAAGATCCCTGTACTGTTTTTGGGTTGCCTGACCCTTCTTCCAGAGGTGGTAGACATTCTCTTTTTTCCCCGAGTCCCTTTGTTTTGCCAGGCTGCTAGTCTCCGCCACTTTGTCTTTCTACAGATGGGGACAGCCTGTTCCTGTGCTTTTAAAACCACTCTCTTGAGGAATGTCCAGCCTTCCTGGGCCCCCTTGCCCTTCAGGACAGTCTCCCAAGGGACTCTCCCAACCAGTACCCTAAACAGCCTAAAGTCTGCCCTTCTGAAGTCCATCTTGTGGTTCTACTGGCACCTCTCCTTACTTCACCAAGGATTGAGAACTCTATCATTTCTTGGTCATTAAGCCCAAGACGGCCTCCAACCACCACATCTCCCACCAGCCCTTCTCTGTTTGTGAACAGCAGGTCAAGCGAGGCAACTCCCCTGGTAGGCTCACTTACCAGCTGTGTCAGGAAGTTATCTTCCACATACTCCAAGAATCTCCTAGACTGTTTCCTTTCCACTGTGTTGTATTTCCCGCAGATGTCTGGCAAATTGAAGTCTCCCACAAGAACCAGGGGGAGCGATCGCGAGACTTCTGCCAGCTGTGTATAGAATGTCTCACCTGCTTCCTCCTGCTGGGAGGGTGGCCTACAACACACTCCCAGCAGGATATCAGTCTTGTTAGCCCTTCCCCTCATTCTTACCCATAAGCATTCAAAATTATCATCACCATCCTCGATTTCTATGCAATCAAAACACTGCCTAACATATAGAGCCACCCCAACTCCCCTCCTTCCTTGCCTATCCCTTCTGAAGAGTTTATAGCCATCCATTGCAGCACTCCAGCTATGAGACTCGTCCCACCATGTTTCTGTGATGGCCACTAGGTCATAGCTGTTCTGTTGCACAATGGCCTCCAGCTCCTCTTGCTTGTTGCCCACGCTGCGTGCATTAGTGTAGATACACTTGGGATGAGCTGTCGATTCCACTCCTACCCTCAGCGTGCCACCCCTAGGTCTGTCTGTAATGGGCCTGGGAATTCCCCCTTCAAGCCTAGTTTAAAGCCCTCTCGATGAGCCCTGCCAGCTTACGAGCCAGAATCCTTACCCCCCTGTGAGACAGGTGAACTCCATCTGTCACTGGCAGGCCTGGTGCCACATAAGCCTTCCCATGATCAAAAAAACCCAAAATTGCACCTCTGGCACCAGCCTCTGAGCCAGGTGTTGATCAGGTGTGTTCTCCTGATCCTCTCAGTGTTCATCCCTGCCACTGTGGGGATTGAGGGGAACATGACCTGTGCTCCTGATCCTCTAATTGAATGCCCCAGTGCCCTGAAGTCCCTTTTAATTGCTTTCGTACTTCTCTCCACAACCTCATTGCTTCCAACCTGCATGACCAATAGCGGACAGTGATCAGAGGCCGTACCAGACCAGGGAGCTTCCTGGTGACATCTCCAACCTGGGCCCCACGGAGGCCGCAGACTTCCCTGTGTAAAGGGAAGGCCCTCTGTTCCCCTCAAGAGGGAATCACCGATGACCATTACCCTCCTTCTTTTCTTCGCTGAGGCAGTCGCAATGCGTGGGGCTCATTGTCTCAGCTTAGGCGACCCCCTGGATGGACCTTCATCTTCCTCCTTATTTTCCTGGCCCTCTAGTCCCAGTGCCCCATATCTGTTGTATAAAGGCAATTGGGAGGGTGAGGAAGGTTGTGAGGGGATTCACCTGCCCCCCGGGCTGGGACCTGTTTCCATTTTCCCCCTTCTCTTAGGTCCCTTCCTTCGCCCTGCTGGCAAGAGGGGAGGGGATCCTCTGCTTCTTGTGGAGCCTCTGTCTCCTGCCTTTGCCTCAGGGATGGTAGGGTGCAGCTCCACCAATCTATCTCCTGCTCACACTCCCTGATACTCCTCAGTCTTGCCACTTCCTCCTGCATTTGGCCACCTGTTCTAGGAGCTGGTCCACCTGGACACACCTATTGCAGGATGGTTTGTCTCCCATCCCCACCCCAGGAGAGCAGTTTAAGCACCTCCCGCATACCAAGGTCTGTACGGTTGCCTCTGCCATCTGAAGCTCTGTCTGTGTGGAGGCATCGGCCATCGCAGGGGAAGATGGTGCAGACCCCTTGGCCAGAGCAGCAGCCTTAGCTCTGAGACGAGTGCCTACCATTCTGACTGGAGGGTCAGGTAGGATGTCTGTGCTTTTCCTGGTCTTTAGCTCTTCCTCCTTCTCAGAAGAACCCTGCCTGCTTGCTCTGCTCCTACAGCTGCCTTGTGAGGCTTCTGGACCCAGCAGAGCTTCAGCGTCCTGCTAGACGAGCCGCATCCTCTGCTGCTGCAGCGTGTTAGAGGTGGCACCCCCGCGCTGCCTGCTCTCTGTGAGCGGAGAACTTTCTGCCCTCCACATACGAATTTAAAGACTGGGAGGGGAGGTGTGGTCACCATTTGCCCGGCAACTCCTGCACCACATCAGCCTCTCATGGGGAGCTGGCGGCAGGATTCAGGTTACGCTGCTGTCTCGGGGTTTTCCTGTCAAAGGAATCTCCCGAAAAACCCCCCTGTGCCTCGCGATCAGTCGGTGTGTTGGAGCTGGGTCGGCTCCGAAGCAGCTGATCTCAGCAACTGAGTGCTAGTTCTGAAGTTGGCACATAATCCTAATGGAACATGGCATTACTGTACAACTTTTGACTAAACTGTTACCAGTAAATTATTTGGTCTACTAAGTCGCTTCTACGTTTGACATTTCCCATTTGAACACTTCAACCCAAATGTCAATATAACATACTTAAAAATACATCGAACATCCACTGTGTAACATGAATATCTACAGCAAAGTTAGTCTTACCTCCAGATTCTTTTGTCATTGTTGCTTTAAGAATGGTCCCTAGTTCTACTCTGTTCATCACATCTGACACTTACACCCTAAGAAACTGCTTTGCTAGTATCTTTTTAGTTACAGTATCTGGGCTGCTTTGTATAGTTTAAACACGAATGTTCCTCAGTCAAATCAGGCCTCCTCTAGATCAAAGTGTGTATTTTCCACAACTGATTTCAGAGGAACAAGAAACCATAACCAAAACCAAAACCCAAATATCCTGTCTGACAAGACAGGTCCCTAATTCTAGATCAGAATTTTATACACATTTGGTCAACAGAATTTATTGTAGATTACAAAGATGATTCTATCTATGCAAAACACATATCCATCTTAGTGACTAATGACTTACTCAGGTGGGCAAGGCTCAGTGTTGCAGGTTCTTTGGTTTTCTGGAGGCTTACTGTCAGGGTCACAGTAATTGTTTTGTACAATGGAGTTGTCATCCAGCCTTTTGCACACCACCTCTTGTTTCTGCACACCTTGGGATGAAATGAAACATCATTAATGAATCATTCTTGCTCTTCTACTTGTTGAGTAAAAGTGTATTTTACCTATTATTAATACTATCACCCCACTTTAACTGTCTGAATGCTGCAGGGGTGTGAATTTCAATTGACCAAATGCCACCTGACCACAAAAAAAATCTCTCATTTTCCTTCAATTTTATGCCACCTCACTGAGAGGATTTTAAATTGCTGCTGTTTTCTAAAACAAAGGGAATATATTTATAGATTTACTAACAGATTGTTTTTGTTTGTATGTTGCACAAAATCCATTCTCCATCTACCCTGCTCTCCCAGCAAAAGACACTTAAATTTCCCAAGAAAACATCAACAAATAGAATGTGGTCACACTTCAATGCAGAATTATTGTTTATGTGCTCTGGTTTAAAATAAACGAGCAATACTGGAAAACAGTGTTGCATTTTTATACATGTTATCCTACAAACATTTTCTTCATTAAAATAATAGAAGCACCATTCATTCTGAAAGACGGAGTTTGCCTCTGTGGATGCTCATTTTGTCTGGCACTCCCAGCTCCGCTTTCATGATTAACCATCAACAGGGCAGTTTAGAATTGATTATTACTCCCAAAATATAATGACATATCACTGCCAAGGCAATATTATAAGGTAGCATATTAAGCAGATTTTATGATTTTTAAAAAACCAGAATCTAAAGAAAGGCATTAAAGAACCACTGATCCGACAACAGTGCAGCTCAGTGTTGTTGTAAAGAGTAGTACACACGGGCTCCTCCTCCTCTCTTTTCAGAATGAGCTATATGTTTGCTGCTGTAAAAAGGCTGTGGATCTGCAATTCACATGCAGTTCTTATTGAACATGAGCAGTCATAATACTGAAATAATAGGATTAATTGTATGATAAAAGTTGCGAAAAGCATGGAACCTTCCTTAAAAACAGAAGCAATTATTTAACTTCTTAGAAAATGTGAAATGCATACAATTAAATAGCGATTAAAACATTCTGGCTTCAAATATCTGCCAATTTTACTTTACAGCCCTCTCTTCGTTTTAAGACAAGCTTTTTATAGGATGTAGATGCGCGGTAATAAAATTAATTATATAAATATGTTTTCCAGATACTGAACATCCCACTAAAAAGATGGGATTTCTTTCACCAACTATTTGTAATCCTTTTGCTTGTTTTAAACAAGCTAAACAACTTACCTTGCAGTGGCTTCCTTTGTTATTCATTATGGACAAGAATCAAATCTCTTACTTTGGTTCTTAAAATGTAGCCTATGCAGAATTTGGGTATTTAACTCCAATAGTGACTCAAGCCTAGCCTTCAGATGCCTGAAGTTTGGCCCAAAAAGCATCCTGGTTAGCTGAGAAGTCTCCCAGTCTACACACAGAGGCATGTGAAATGCCTTCATGATGTTAAGTGCTAAGGACATGGGGAAAATGGCAATCTCCTTTTTAATGAGTTTTGAGGATGGCACGCAATCCCCCATGAGGCTGCAGATGCAGGAGTAGGTATGATCCCTTCTTACCCTGAAGGGATTCCCAATTCCCTGTAATTCTGTGACTTAGTGGCTAATTTATCTAAAGTAGCAAGATAGTGTTTTCTAGTCTGTAGATGATTTCTAGTTTTTATTCAGTTACAGTCTGATGTAAAATATCTAAATCATAGAATGGTTTGGGTTGGAAAGGTCCCTAAAGATCATCAACTTCCAACCCCCCTGCCATGGGCAGGGACACCCTCCACTAGCCCAGGTTGCTCAAAGCCTCATCCAGCCTGGCCTTGAACATCTCCAGGGATGGGGCATCCACAGCTTCTCTGGGCAACCTGTGCCAGTCCCTCACCATCGTCACAGGAAAATGCTTCTGTTACCCCTCATTCTATCACTATACTCCCTGACAAAGAGTGCCTTAAAATCTCTCCTGTAGGACCCCTTGAAGTACAGGAAGGCTGCTCTAAGGTTTCCCCAAAGCCTCCTCTTCTCCAGGCTTAACAACCCCAACTTTCTCAGCCTGTCCTCGTATAGGAGGTGTTCCAGCCCTCTGACCATTTTTGTGGCTGTCCTCTGGGCCCACTCCAACAGCTCCATGTCTTTCCTGTGCTGAGGATTCCAGAGCTGTATGCACTACTCCAGGTGGGGTCTCATGAGAGTGGAGCAGAAACATCTTGAAAGCGAGGATGAAAATTCAAACTTGCCTGTGCTAGATGAATGTCTTAATTTCTGGTTACAGACTAAACCTCTTTTTTGTCCTCCTGCCATGGGTCCCAGGACCCTTGGTGGCACCGTGGCACAGAACATTTATTAAAAAAAAAAAAATCTTCCCTTTCCCTATTCTCTTAAGAGTCCTCAACTTTCTATGGCATACAGTTAAGAGTACTCTGACGGAGATGTGCTCCCAGCTGAAGTTTCTTCACTCTGTAATGGGGAATTGCTATTTAATAGATAACTGTAAAGGCATCTTACAAAACACGGGTATTATCCCTCAAGTGAAAACAGAGACTTGTTAATTCAAATACTCTCAGGAAAACCCAGCAGTCTGGACCCTAAACACATAAAAATGTTATATGTATCCTCACCCTCAACATGCAGTTTCTTACAGGATGAGGGGCCTGAAGGGGGCCTACAGGAGAGATGGGGAGGCACTCTTTATCAGGGAGTGAGAGGACAAGGGGTAATGGGTATAAGCTGAAAGAGGGTAAATTTAGACTAGACATTAGGAAGAAATTTTTCACTATGAGGGTGGTGAGGCACTGGAACAGGTTGCCCAGAGAATCTGTGGATGCCCCATCCCTGGAGATGTTCAAGGCCAGGCTTTGAGCAACCTGGTCTAATGGCAGATGGCCCTGCCCATGGCAGGAGGGTTGGAAGTTGATGATCTTTAAGGTCCTTTCCAGCCCAAACCATTCTATGATTCTATGCCTATCAGGTGAGATCTTTGTATCAGCCCTGAAAAACACCTGCCTTCTCACCTCACCTCAAAATCATTAACCATGTTGAGACCAAAAATGCCTAATGCTGGAGTCTTCACTCTACTACAGTGCCTAAATCCAGAGTTCTGCACTTTGTTTCTGAGCTCATTTTTGATCACAGCTACACACAACCTTCACAAAGTAGGCAATTTAAATCAGGTTGTAAATCATTCCACATGTCTGACATCTCAGGGTATCCATAAACTTCATAATAACCCTAAAGTAAGCTTTATGCATGAAAAAGGTACCGATTAATACAAGATGTATATCTTACAGGTGAGCCAGGTAAACCAACCAGCTTCTTCCATTTGCTTTTCCTTCTACATGTATCTGGATGCCACATGAAATGACAGCAGCTACCAGTAAACAGTGCAGAAGGCTGCCAGACTGTTTTCCAAGTGTATCGTACATACACAAGTCTGCACAAACAAGCTAAGAAAACACCATTTCTGAAAAGTATTCAACCTCCATTTTTTGCTAATTTTCAATTTACGTGCTTTACATGTTGGAAAAAAACCCCACACTTTAAAATTAAGCATTTTAATGATGCAGCATATCATTCTTGCAAATACATTTATACGATAGCATAGATATTAATGCTGTTTTCACTTAATTCCCCACTGGCATCAGACACATTTCCTTTCAGGCTTTTGCTAAAAATTGGTAGCCTCAGTAAATTCATTGCTGAGGAGCTATGTAATAAGAAAGTATTCTTAAGTGCTATGAACACAAAGTATCATTGTGCTCAGCTAAAAAAAAAATAAAGATGTGTTATTTATTGAACATTGGTCAGGTAGCATATCACTCATAAGACAGTATTCACCACTATTCACTCACACAGTGAAGAATCCATGCCAGGAGATATGTTAAGCTAGTTTTAAAATGTTATGCAGCATCTTGCCACACCATATGTAAACTTTACATCATTGCTGTCTAATTACAGCATTATTTAAAATAAAATCTCAGAAACAGAATTCAAATTCTAGCTCTAAGACAAGAAAAAGAAATGGAAAAAGCTAGAAGTGCAGTTTTTACCCAGACAACAGCTACAACTTGGTTAAGCCCTGTGGGCCTTGAAAAAAAAAAAAATTAAATTATCAACTCTTTCCAGAGTATATGGGCTCTCTTAAAATAATCTAAAAAGCACAGCTAAACAAGTTCATTTAAACTCCTGGGGGAATAATTACAAGCGGTTAGACAGAAACTCTGCTTTCAAATCTACAGATTTATAGTTTATAATAAAAGACATAAAATGTCCTCATGACTGGTCAATGCAATTCTAATAGAAAACAAAACCCCAGTGGTTTAGTGACCATAATATCCAGAGAACTGAGATGTTTTGCAGATTTCAACTCACAAATAGTCTGCATGACTTTCAGCAGCCAAATTTTAAATTACATGGAGCACATTTTATTCTTAAATTAAAACTGCAGGCATGCAAATACTGTATCTATTTTTAAAAGCAATCCCAAAAATTGTGGTTTGTGATTGCACCAGTTAATTATGAAGATGCCTGTACCAATACATAGTGAATTTTGCATCACTAAAACTAGTGCATACTGGTTAAACCAGACATACTTTCTGAGCTCACTCATCAGATCACAAGATGTTCATCACAGAGCCAAACTTACATTTTCCTTGACGAGGGCAAGTATGTTTTATTTGTCTAAAGACAGTTTCATAATTCATCTGAGGGCATGAAAAGGAAACATAGCAGGCACCACTCTACAAGAGGGATGAGCACCAAAGAAAACTGGACGGCAATTAATTTATTTATAATAGTATACTGATTGACTATTTCATAAAAAACATTAATATCTAAGACAATTAACTCATCTGGAGATAAACTCTAATAGAATGAATGAAATCAAAACCAATGCTTAGGATACCTGGCAAATTCCAGACAAAAAATGCTGTCATTTGCTGCCATTTACTGCTAGAATTTATTAAGCATGGAAGAGAAAAAAAAAAAATGCAGGGTATGCAGTTATTGGAGTTTATTTTTAATTATATACAAAAGTAAAAACACAGAGAACAAATTTTGTTCTTCCTTTGTTGGATTTTTCTGAACAATAGCACCAGCAGTTCACTTCCTTATTAAGAATACTTACGCATCTGGACAAAGTAATAAACTTGCCCTTGGAAAGCTACAAGATAACATATAAGGAAAGACAGGCATGAGAGTAAATCACAGTTCTGTGATTTGTAAGTGATATATACCACCCTTTCCTATTTTAGTGCTTTCTTCTATTTCCAGCCCTCATTTTATTGTCTTATTTCTTATTTCTACATATCCTGTTTCTCCATTTCTCAGCTTTTCTCATTAAATTAGTAATCAGGTCCTTGAAGAAAATCTTCTGTTGTTGTCATAAATTTTTTCTCATTCCAGCCAACTGTTCATCCATCTATCCATTCTGAACTCCCTGTGTTCTCTCCTCACCTCCTCTGCTCTGTACAGGTAAACTTGCAGTGTACATTCTGGTACTGTTTGGCATGGTTTTCCCGTAGTCTTGTCCAAGTCTGCCACCAGCTATTAAGGCCTGTATGACATAGTAACAAACCTTCCTTCTGAAAACTCTTGACTCAGGGTAGAACAGTTATCACTGAACTTTCAGGAAAAAAGGGAATTAGTAGGGAGATTACATGTAGATCAGTTTTACATAATGTTCCCAGAGAGGAAGAACTAGCTCAAGATACTACAAGTCTGTATTCTAAAAAGAAGTTTTTTGATACAGAAAATACTACTTCTAGCGTACAAAAAGAAAAGCTGTAGTTCTGGATTTCCAAGTGTAAGAACAGATACTAAGAAATACTGAAAACGAATGAAATTATATTCTCATCCTGCCTATTAGTACCTGAATTCAGTAAAATAAAAGAGTTGTCTGTTACCAGGCAAGCCTTTTTAACTACCTTGTAAACTGAAGAAACAAAAAAACTTAAGAAAATACCAAAATAAACCTCAGACTTTGGAGAACTTGATTTCTGCTTTTGTTTACTGTATAGAAAATGATGCTCACCGGCACAGAAACTATGGAATATTTTGTTCTTTTCTCCTTTAACATACTACTAAATACACAGTTTACAATCTCTCATGAAAGACTAACTTCCTTCTGCTTTTTAGAGGCAATCTAAGCATGTAACTGTTTCATAAACTTGAATTATCTCCTAGACCACTCTATAAAGAATACAGGGGGAGAGCATGTATAAAGTCTACTGTAGAAATAGTCCAGTGATTTCAGGTGCCTGAGTTTTCAGAATACTTTGCTTTACACACATTTAATGCAATGATGAAATTCATTGCATGCTTCAGAGGTCAGATACTCCAGAGGTACCCATATAATGATGAACTGATAACTACCAAGTAAGACTGTAATGTATGCTTTGAGTTGCTCAGTATCACAAGAGAACAACACAAGGGAGGCAGGAATGGAATCCCAAGGTCTGGCACTGCCTTGAGCTGTCACAAGCAGGAAACCCTTCTCTTCCTTTCTATGATTCCATTTACCATGATCTTCCTGTTGTGCAAAACTGAGACAGGCCGTAGAACAGAGGTCCTGTTTGAAAAGTTAAAGCGCTTTTACTGTTCTGATGTGACTCACCAGCACAGCAAAGATGAACATAATATAGAAGTCCCGTGGAAAAGATAGCATGTTACCATCTAGAGATTGTAAGTTGCTCCTAGCTTGCTTTTAGCTTTCTCCTTGGCTCCTGACTGCTTCAGTTATCTTTCTCCAAGACAAGGCCCACAAGCATCTCTACAAACCGCTGAATGCAGTGGATTGCTCTCAACATACTATGAAGAAGAGACTGCACAAAGATTGGCACTTCTGCAATACACAATACTCCAAAACTACTTAACAACTTTGCACTGCCAAAATGCTGCTCTAGCCTTTGTGCTCTGCTTCATGACATTCAACACATGTCCTCAAAGTCACAATAAAGAAACATCACTTTGGTGGGCCGTAATGCAGTTCTCTTTTGTTTTGTTTTTTTTTTTTTTTAATTCTTTGATTTAAAAATCACACATCAAGCAATAACTACATTTTCAGAGTCACAGACATGGTCAAGTGGTATGTCATGCAGATACAGTCTGATTTAGACTTAAGTAGCATGGAGGGGACATGAGCTAGCCTGTAACACTGCCTCAAAGAATAGTCCCTGCTCAACATGTCCCTGTTTCACAGTACAGCTACAACTACAGAAAACAACTTAAGATGGCTTCTAAACACTTGCAAATTTGATGTTCTTTTAAGACAGCTTTTTAAGTGTTACATACACCTAGACAAAAAGACTGAACATGTCTGGTTTTTAATGTTACGAGATGGATAGAAGTTAAACTTTGATTAGAACTTGCCTACAACTTTGATATAAAGCCTATGCTTTATACAAAAGTATATCTGGCTCTATGTCATCTAGAGCTTTCCTGGATCAAGACGGAATATCATATGATCAAATTTTGATCAGTCCATGCACTACAGGCAAGCTACACCAACTACAATAAGAGTCAGGAAAATGTTGATGATGCCTTCAGCTTATCCAGAGTCAGTCACAAAGACACTACATTATTTTTTTAAGCCATAAATAAAAAATAATTTCTACACTAATATTCCTCACACATGCTTATTCTCCATTTTTAACTCTCTTTAATAAAGAAATTCATTAACTGTTTAATATTTTGTTATCCTGTGATGTAGAGCAAAATGTCTTTTCTAAAGAGTTCAAGTACACAGAACTTCAATAAAGGACTTCATAACAAATCCTAAATAAATAAACAAAGCCATGAAGTGGTTTCACTTCTAAGTTTTTTCAACACTTCATATTTATATTAGCCAAATTTTCCACTTATGGTCTCTGTCTCTACAACCTTTGTCTCCTTTTTCTTTTTCCCTGACTCAGCTCCTTCTTAGAATCGTGTCTTCTTTTGACATACAGTGGAAGGTGTTTCATAAACTGGAGGGAATAACAAAGCAGATACAGTTTTTAACATGAACTATAGCTACAATGGAATATTTATTCCCTGAGCACAGAGCTCGGTGAAAATACGTGACCACAGTATATCCTCATACTAAGCCAAAAGAAAGGATTGAAAAGTGCTTGGTTTAGCCACAATAAGTTACTGAAGAAAATCTTCCCCCGACCCTGAAATGTTTCAAATGAATAAATGTATGTAATTTTCAGGGATTCACAAATTGTCTCTTAGAAGTCAATTAATCAAATAAAAATGTTTTAACCTAGACAAGTGCCTACTCCTTCAGAGCCAATTATTTTTTCCATTGTATACTGTCGAATCTGTGAAGTGACAATGACCTGCATGACAGAAAATGTGACATGGCTAAAATCTTGTCTCTATCTACATCAATAGCAGTTTTCCCATGACTAACTCATTGCCATCATAAAAATACGATACAGCAGTAGTTGTAAGATTCTGATACTTGGAACTGGATTTTGCCATGAGCTAGGCACTTCCCCTCTTTACACTTCTTGAAAATGTTCCTTTTCCCATTAGACTCGCCATTACTAAAATAACAGCTAAAAGGGCAATCTGTCACCCATCCAACAAGCGAACTACAAAAATACTGGAGAAAGTTGTCACCTTCCTTTATCTTGTTTCAAGACTATTTAGCATGACAGGAGAGAACTTATGCTGTCATTTGTGTATTACATAAGGCTAAGCAAACAGCTTTATTTAATCAGCAAATAACTAGTAACAGCCACAGCAGTTTCCAGCAGAAAGATGAGTCAAGATGGTTCCAAACATTAATACCTCCAGTAGCCAGAAAAAAAAAAGGACAAGTATTTGATCTAAAGGTTCTTTAAAAATATATGGTGTCTTGCTATGGACAGTGCACCTTGCTGTAGAAAACTGAAATTCCGAGGTGGGTTTAAAGCGCTCTCCTGTATCTTCTGAACCTGAGGTATGTTGGGGAGATGATGTATTCAGTCTCCAGAGAGAAGAAAGATACTGTTCACACAGCACTTCTACTCACCAGTCCTTGCAGCAGCAATGGTGTTGGCTTTGAAGGAAGCCAACTGTCCTGCTCTCCCAGCCAGATGTAAAGAATTGCATTGGTGGCCACTAGAGGGAGGATTAGGAATATAGTAAATTGTGGGCAAAAGGTACCCATGATGAACCACATGGGACAACCTACACATCCCCCACCACGGCCAAAGGTCAGTAATTCTCAGATACTCCTATGGGCTGGGTAGTATAATCCAGTTGTTATGATCTGTTACAGAGGAGATGCCAGTATGCATCCTAAACTTTGATGCCTAGAGGATAGGAGGGCTGACTAGGATCATGTGAAGCATACCTACAAACACACAAAGACACATTTCCTTTATTTACAGTTGCCTTATTTGCCTTCTGGTTTTTCATCTCCTTACTTAAAACCTCTGATGTCCTTTATCAAGAAAGCTCCCATGAAAAGCAAACATACCGACTTCAAGAGAATCTCAGAAGAAGCACCAGCAGAGAGACACACTGTGCCAAGATACATGGTATTTGACAAAAACATCTGAACATATTAAATGTACTTGAAAACAACAAAATAATTTGTGATAAATGTTCTTTCACTAAATTAAGGTTTGAGGCATGTCTGAAAGAAATGTTTTCAATTAGTTACCCAATTACCTAATTAGATAATTACACAATAAAGTATATCCTGCAATTCAGTTTACTCTGTAGCTTGACTGCCTGGTGTCTTACCTCCAGCACAAGTGGCAGAACATTCCGACCAAGGCAGATGATTCCATGCAAAGCCAACTTCATTGTCTCCACTGCCAGTGCGAGAGATGGGAACATTGAATTTATATCTTATACCCAAATTTTGTTCCTGTAGCAGAATCTGTAGTTGAAAACAACTGGTTATACCATTAAAACAGGCAAGCAGAGGGCAACTACAGTGACATTTAATCTACGTATGTGTTATGTTCTGTGGAAGGGAAAAAGGTAATAAAGGAAGCCATAGTAGTTTTTTTAGGTATTCCCAAAACAATACGGACTTTTAAAACATATATTAAAAAAAAAAGTATTATTGTCTGAAGTAAGCTGTCTTTTTTTCCCCCTTAACACAACTTTATAACTTCTGACAGTTCTATATTCTTGACATAGTTGTTCTAAAAAGCCAGTCTTCACAAAATTAAAGTCTTTATAGAAATTAACTTGACAGTTGAATAATCATGTGAGGTCAAAGTTGGGTAAAGACATTACTGTGCAAATATGCAGCGGTCCTCACTGAAATCTTGTGAGGAGCTACCCACATAACAGTTATGAGACTAGCTCTGTCCTTGTTTGCACTTCTAGTGACCATAGTAGTAATAGTAGTAACAGCAACAGACCGTTGCTGAGATCATGGTTTTCCACAATGCAATAGCCAACAGCATTCCCACGGTGGAATCATACCTGTGACTCCTTTAAAGGAATACCAAAACTTTTGCTGCAGCCGTTATCACTGCAAGTGATTTAGATGAAGTGCAACAATCATCCTGATTTTTTATCTACCCTCACTGTTGAGCTGCACTTCCACATAGCACCTGTCCAATGCTAGCCTTTGACTCTCTATCAAACTTGTTCTCTCTGTTGTTAATGATATATTTCATGCTAGATGCAGCAAACTGACACATCTTAGATCCACTTCTCACCTCCTTCTACCTTGTGATATTTTGCAGAGGCATATCTGCCTACCTCCATTGGACAAAAGAGCAGAGAACTTTCAGTAAGAAAGTCAGCAGCACTGACAATGAGAAAAGGCACTATAATAATTGTGTAACTCATTCTGTATGGACTCTCTAGCTTATCCACACCTACAGCAGAAAAAAACAGGATTCAGGTGCCTAAAATGTGACTGTGCAGGCAACAATCATTCTGTACACAAAAATATCCCGTCTGGCTCAAGCAATCTCTGAACTGCAAATCTGGCAGCTGATAGAATATACTGGACAAGTACCACCTTGTTCTTATCCTCCTCCTGAACACAGTAGCACAACAGTAGGCTCATTATTGCCTGCTGTCAGAAACAGGGTATCAGGATCCCAGTCATATCTTCTGTTACATCCTCATGTCTTGTACAATCTGTTCAGAGCAATGTATGTCACAGGAACATATTTCAACATGGGTCAAATCCTGACACTCTTGCTGTGGTACAAGTATACCTCACACACAGGCCAGGCTTAAAACCACTGACATCTACAGAACTGTCAAGCTGTATTTCAGCAGTTAGACGTATCAACAGTATGCAGAGATACAATATACACCCTATTTACAATTTCAGCTACCATTATTCTGAACCGAGATGGGGCTTTTTCTGTGAGATTTGCTGGGGCTCTTCTGACTTTATCCCCATTTCATAACAGTGTTTGTCAGTCAGTTTTGAAAGGTAAGAAAGCTGTGTTAAAACACAAAGTCCCAGCTAGGCAAGCTGTATACTCTTTCAAAACACAACCAAATAGGTTGCGATTTCATTCACAGTCTTGTCTTTTCTCAGAACACAAATAAGTGTTTCAAATTTTAGAAATATATTAATTGTAACTTTACCATGGCTATGAGATTTTCTGAAGTAGGGCCTAGTGCTTCCAAAGACTCTGGTTCATCTGTTGGCCTCTTGTAATGGAAAGCTGTTCCAGCAACATCAAACTTTCTTGGCCAGTCAATAGTCCAGGCACCATTAATATAGTAGTCATCCTCTTCAGATTTTAAAGCTTAAAAAAAAATACAAGCCACCTAAAAATTGGAAGCAGTATTTATAATGGAGAAGCTATTGCAAATTAATCTACTAATACGAGTGTGTGAGTTTCAGCTCAATATCAGTGTTTTTTCCAAGTAACATAAAGTCTTTTCTTTAGCTCTGGTCAAAATATCCCTCATGCAGTTTGTCAATATTGCCCCTATAATAATCTTCAATGTGTTGGCATACTTGGCAGATTTCAACATGCAGGTGCAATACAGAACAAAACAAAATGCCTCATGCAACTTGCAATATATCTTTAGCTTTAAAATCGAGTCCACGTGCAATTTATGCTGTTCTATGTAAGATATACGTAGGCCTTAAATGTAAATCAATTATCAATGTAATCTCTAGATTAAGAAGCTAGGGCATGGGATAGGTATCTCAGACAATGTGCACAGAAAAAACAGAGCAGGAACATTCAGTCTGTCGTATGGTGCTAATCAGTTCTTGCTTTGTTGCCTTTGTCCTCTGGAGTGTTTTATCCTCTTAAAGCATAAATCCAAGACATTTCTACTACAAACCCAAATACTAGGTACTTAATCTGATTAAAAATTTTATTATTTCTAATATGCAGCCTTAAACCATGAAAGTACTGTAGATAAAACATAAAATTTCTTAGCTAACCAGCCAATTAGGCTGGACAAGCACATATTATTCAGGTATTTGTATCCGCTATTGGTGAAGATTACCAAGTTATTCAGCATTCATATTTACTTTAAATAAAACATGTTCTTAAAGGCAAATGATGGCTGAAAACACATGATCCAATAGTCATGTCGTTTTTTGTAGAGACAAATAACTGACTTTACTAGACAGGGAAAAAACTCACCTCATAATCATAAGGAATGAGACAACTTATGATCAAGTTGTATTCTCAACTACATCTGTGTGGACAGATAGTTTACCTTAAACAGTTAGGGAAAATGTCTCAGTGATGATCAAACTGACTAAAACAGGTCAGAGAGCCCACATATGAGCAGCACACAGTTGAACAGGCAGTAATGTTGTGTTGGTGACAGCCATATTCAGCAGGGATAAGTAACCATTTTTATCTGCACCATAAGGTCTGAAAAGAAATGTCTTTCTACAGCATAAATCTTAGTCCATTGACTTCCCTAGATTTACTCTGGAAATACTCATGTGCTTTGAATAAAACAGCTAGCTCTGACACATTCACCTGTCTGGAATTCTCAAAGCAATTCAGATTCCTTACTCTCTATATAGGTTTTGTAGTACAAGAAGGAGGTAGTAAAAAAAAAAGTGAGTATGGGAGAACAAGACAAATCGCAAGCAGTACTGTTCTAGAAGAAAGTACAAGTACTTTGCTACTTATCTATTTTTATGCAGATCTACGAAATAACCATATTACCTCTGAACAGCAGTATTTTGTTTCATCAGTGGTCCCATTTCCACATAGCCAAAATTTCTACCCATCCCACTTTTACAAAATCTAGGTTAATTAAAAGAAGGTCACAGGGTCTCGCCAAAGCTACCGAGAAATATTAAGTGTCTCTTACTGTGCCACTCAACCCCAAACATTTTCTTGTCAGTATGTCTAGGATCTACTAAGAGCAAATAAGGAAGTGAATTCTTTATTTATATTATTTGAGACATATGAACAACAATAAGAAATACAAATGATCGCTGGAGAACAAACGTTCTCATACATATTTACATAATTAATAATTCTGAAATTATATGCTATCAGTTGTATGTATGCTATAAACACTTAAATTAATGTATATCCAGAAGCAAAGCAGTTAATTTTTAACCTGACTGCCAATGAAAAATACGTTTGCATTCTGTAAATAGATTTACCTCATGTCAGTTGTTATCCATAGGTGAAAGCCACACAGTTGTGAACAGCAGTCCGATAATACAACTACACGACAATGACGACACAGTGGCATAATGCAATTTTGTTGTTGCTGGGCTATTTGTTGGACAGATCAGTTTGAACTACTGAATTACATATGCAGCTGCAGAAACGTGCTTTTGCCACCACAATACTAAGAGCAATATTGGTGCAGAAATGATCAGCCAGAGGCAAGGGGAGGGAGGACAGGTGCTGACTGAGCTAACTGAATTGCCAAATGTCTAACTGCAGCCTAAATTCAAAGTCAAACTGAAATGAACAAAGAAGAAACTCTGAAGCCAGTGTGGCAAATACAGAGGAAGAGGGTTTTTTTTCTTTTTTTTGTATACTTCTAAATTGAAATATTGATTTCTTAGACTGCGGTCACATATTTGGCAGCAGTGCCCATAAACCAAAATACAATATTATGTGTAAATGGTTACTTTCAGCTGAATCAGTTCTCTAATCTAGTTCATGGTATGGCCACTCAAACAGCTGTCCTGGAACAACAGAAGGAACTCCATAAAGACAGGGAAGGAGATGTAAATTTGACACTGCCACTAAAGAAATATCCATAAAACAATACCCTTGAGGTATTTATTTCAACATAACAAACTAATTTTTAACTACCATTGTGCTTGTATAGTTCTTTTAAGGGAGCAGACAAATTAGAAGCCTTCCTTTCCCCAGAAATTGGTGATCCTAAAATTGTGATCTGGTTCACACTCATGACAAAACATCCCATCACAAAATTATATGGCCCCTCCAACCTAGTAAGATTATCTTTCATTAGGATATAATGGCACCTCTGACAGCTGGAAACACAGGAAACCAATGAAGGAGAGGAATCCTCCATTTGGGCTTCTGTGGCATAAAGCCAGGTAGTGAAGAGAGAGCCTGAAACTCATGAAACCCCTTGGAATTGTGATAAGCACGTAAAAAAAGTGTTTACGCACCACTTTACATTTTTAGATCTGTGTCTAGATTAAATATCAATGAAGTTCTCTGCATTTTTAATTTAGGCTAAAAATTTTACATTTTTCTTTCATTTTATACAGATGGTGTGAATCTAAATGCTCTTCCAGATCACCTTCCTCTGCTTATAAAATAGAGTAATAACAAACTTAATTGCAGTAGCTATAAGTTATCTTCTTTGTTCTGGTTTTCAGCTGCCTCTGGAATAGTTCTTAGCAGAAAATTACCATGATAGGATGCATTGTATCCCTCTCTCCTACCACCTCTGTTTGAAGTGTCACTGTAGGATATATAAGCAACCTTACCCACAGTACATTTTGACATAAGGGAGGGGCCAGGGGAGTGTGATGCTGAAAGAATAATAAGCATTCTACTGCTGGAGTAGTAGTGTTATTGTTCCTGCAGAATCAAGGGAGATGATTATCTGTTTAATTACAGAAGGCTGGGGACCAGCAGAAAGAAAAGTAGGCATCCAACAGTAAAAGATACCATTATTATCAATACAATCGATTCAGGAACTATGAACCCAGGAGGATGCCCTTCTAACTCACACTTAGGCATCACAATCCATTCCACATGTTAGTGTTACATGTATCAACTACATGGAGTACAGACTGACAAAAGTTGCCCTGTCAGCTGCTGTTCAGGCTAAACAGGTAGTAACTTTTGATTGTTTTAATGTTAGCTTGCTGTGCAACTAATCAGCTCTCTATTTTGACTAAGAAATGGGCGTTCTTGCACTACTGTGTAGTGACTGCTACACAAATCAGGGTATAGAGACTTTCAGGAATGCATGCTGTCTTGAGTTCAACAAAGCCAGATTTGTACTTATCAGCATTAAAAAAACAAAAAGCAAATTTGACACAGTCTTTAAAGAAAGGAATAATAATCTGGGAATACGAATTTAATTCTGTGCTTTACAACAGGCTTTCTGAAAGATGTCAGTTAAAGACCTCATTTTTTCTGCACCTTACTTTCCCTATCTATAAAACAGGGATGGCACCAAGTCCCTACAACACAGCAACACAGAAACAGGAACTATTACATTAAATTGCCTTATGATAAGGAGACCTTATTGTTAGCATTTAAGTAATTAGGAATAATCCTTCCAAGAACAAAACTGTGTTTTAAAATAGTATAATCCCCCAAGAGCAGCGACTTCCCAGATGGAAGGCACTACCTCAGAGTGGGACAGTTGAGTGTTCCTCATCCACTTCAGCTCAAGCCTGACACCAGCTACACCAAAGTTGACCTCATTTTGCATTGAGGATACATCTCAAGCAAATACTGCAATAGGCTGATCTCAATCTAATATTAACAGCTAACATAACCGTCTATGGTTTGGCAAAACTAGGAAATGTACCTTCAAATCACAAACTGACTTTATAATGGTCTCCTATTTAAGCCATGCTCTTACCAATGTAATTCTTTGACATTGCCACTTCTCTTATTTCAATGTGCACAGAACCTCTAGGAATTTGAATCACTTCCATATAGCCTATAAGACAAAGGTAAAATTTATTTGTTGTTTACATTAATCAATATTAGTCATGAAAGTAGCTATTAATAAATTATTTACTACTAAAAATTAGTATGCGATATTGGATTCAAATGTACTTGAACATTTTCTTTCATGGGATATAAAGGAAAACTTCAAATTTCATACAAAAAGTTGAAAGTGATAGCAAGAACTTACCATGTAGTCAGGAACTCCTTTTTTTTAAGTGCTAATAAAGTCTTTCCGATAGTGTACCACAAGTAATTAATGTATAAAATGACCTCAGGACCACAGGTTAATTCAGGTTGGAGAAGACCTTAGCCATTTACTTCAAGTTCCTGCTACAAGTAGTGTCATCTAGGAGATCAGGCCAAGCTACTCAGCACTTCATCTTGCTAGGGTTGTGAAAAACTCCAAAGATGGAAACTGTACAACCTTTGTGGGCAACCTGATTCACTGCTGGACTTTCCTCCTTGGGAAAAAGTTTTTCCTTCCATTTTGTCAGCACTTGTTTTCTTACAATTTATAGCCATTGCCTTTCCTCCGACTACCGTGAAGAGCCTGGGACTGTCTTCTCCAGAACCTCCTCATAGGTATTGGAAGGCTGATACTAGGTCCCCACAAACCTCGTCTTCTCCAGGCTAAATAAGCCCAGCTCTCAGCCTCTCCTCACAGAGGGGCAAGCGCTCCAGACCCCGATAATCTTTGTGGCCCCTCACTGAACTGAACTCACTCCAGTCCATCAACCCTTTCCTGTATGTGGGAGCCCAAAACTAGTAACACTAAGACTGCAACATTAATGTTAAAATACTTACATAAAAGTCATACAAAACATTACTCTTACTATACCACCATAACTAAATAATAAGAAAAAACCTGCACCCACTTCTTTTTAAGTGCATTAAAGACCATGAGAACTAAATATTCAGTAATGAAACAATGAGGCAAAAGGAGTCAAACTGAATGACCAGCTGCAATGCCATGCTGAAAATCAACACAGCACTGTTATTTGCTAAACAGTCATCTAAATGTATTGTGTAATAGACTGGACATCTATGTGTGTACCTCCTCTGGGCAACGAATCATTGAAGAAACCTTCAATAGCTTCACATGTACTCCCATCTCCTCCACAAACACGGCATCTATCTTCCTTAGCGTCAGATCCCAAAATATTATCACAACCTACATGCTGAGAACAGATAAAAGGAATTATTTTAATAGGCTGACTGTTTTGCACCACTATCTTAATAGGTTTTTTGAAGTGTTTCTCTCCAGTTTGAGATACTCAGTTCTTCTTTTTATCTACTCTGTTTTTTTGATAGCTGTTACCTCAGTGGGTTTTTACTTAACAGAGAAAGAAAATAAAAAAGGCGAACAATCCATATTCTGGGTTGTTACCATATCTTGATTAATAAGTACTTTGTACTTCTACTGTGACTTTCAGGAAGGGATATCACAGCATTTTACAAGCAATGTAATTATTACTCTTATCAATAAATGATTAGTGACATATTTTTTTAATATTACAACAGCTAACTGTGTTCCATCCGCATTGCTTTTTGTAAACAGTTGCTGTGTGTTCCTTAAACATCTATGCAGCATAAATAGTACTATTGTTCCCAAAGGCATTTACAGCTTCCTAAACAACATTTCCATATCCTCCAGGCAAAACTTGAAACTATTCTCATAACTTTGAATGTAAAGTGTAAATGACGTCACTGTAAGAATGAATGCTGAATGAAACTTAGTGAGAAGCTGAATTACATGCTGTATTAGATAGGATTCAAAAGCCTTTGGAAAAAAGAGGTGCTACAACTGATCATAAAAAGTACACTATACTTCTGACTATCTACTTGAGAAATCTACGTACAGTGAACGATGATTAACTTATTGATTCAACTCTATTACAAAGCTAATGAAAACAGAGACCGCCAGATCCTTTAAAAATAAAAAGAGAATGACCAAGTATGATGTAAACAGAACGAACGCTGCAGATTGTCAATTTTTAATTTGTTTTATGCAAAAAAGGGAGACAGCTACCTAACTTTGTTTACTATCTAACAGTATTATTTATCGTCTTGTAAACAGGTAATACATAGGTCATAAGAGAAGGTAAAATGCTTTAAATAGTTGACAAAATAGTATTATTCTAACACTTTAAATTTCAACTTTCTGATTCACCAAGAAGACAGAGGCCCAACTTTATTACATAGCTAATTCGCAACCTGAGATTTAGTTTGATTATTAGTTTTACAAGATTTATCAAAACTGCTAAAATCTTCTTAGTTATAAAGTACACCAGAAATCCACAGGCTACTTCTTGTGTGTTTTGTAGTGTTTTTTTTCTGTTAGTTTAGTAATTCACAGCAAGTGCTTTTGGTCTCATCATGTTATTCAACAAACACATCTTCAGCCCTCAATTTAGCAAAGCACTTAAACATTGGGTTAAGCTCTTGTTACGCTAGCAGTTTCAGTGAGATCAAACAATTTGAGAGTCACCAGTACTGTTCAGATATCTAGACTTAAGTAAATAATTAAACACTTTCCTAAACTGAAGCAGCAGTGGGATGTATATAACAAAAAAACTGCCACAAACCTCCAATTCTATTCAAATTAATGTAATGCAGTTCTATAGGAATCTTACAAGATAATCAGAGTTTTAGTAAATGGGCAAAAAGTTGCATCACTTTGTATAAAAGTGTATACTTTTTCCTTCAACTACAGAGCAATAGTGACAACCTTCTGTATCAAGTAGATTAACAGCAGAATTGTTTGAAACAGCATGAACTAGGCAGAGAGAAACAGATCAATACGTCACATTTACTGTTTTGCAGCTAGAATGGTGTTCTAATTGGAATGATGGGAACAGGCCTTGAAACAGTGAAAGGAATCTCTTCATCTCCTGTTGCCCTTTACATCAATTCTTCAACAGAAACCATAAAGCAAGAAAAAATAAGGCAAAATGAACGTTCTATGAATGTCTGTGAGAAGCTACTGAAATTCAAATGATTTGCCTAATTTATGCAAAACCATTTTAATCTTTTTGTCTCAATCTTACTCTTCAATTAACAAATTGACCTGTCAACACTCCTGTTTCATGTAAGTAACAAAAAAGTACCATAATTAAAGGTAAGAGATAGCAGACACAACAAAGGAATCCATAAGTAACTTTTGTAACCTTGCATTCTCCATTGATACAGATATCCAGTGAATCAGCATTGCACTGAGTCCCATCTATTACTGCAGGAGCACGTTCAGTGTAAAAATTATAACCTTCAGCCAAGCAGTTTAATGCACACGGTTTAACCCCACCTGGACAACAAAAACAAATGAAAAAAAAGCCTAACAGAAATCTTGCAAAGTTAACAATTAGTTAAAAATATATAAGCATAAACATCTGAAATTTATAATCTCATACCTGACACATATAATGTATACACTTTATTTAACTTCCCTTTATTGATTTCTCTACTTGACTCTTCTTTCTTGCAAAAAAGATTATTTCTCATAGTAAGATATGGCAAGGTTGGCTGGCTCCATAACGATTCCATTATGTTAATACAACCCTAATGATTATTGAACAATTTAAAACAATAAGGATACCACTTCACCGGATGAAAAACAAGAATAACAAAAGAATTTAGTGCTAAAGTATATCAGGATAAATTTCAAAGCCAAGATTAGACTATTTCAATTAGGAATTTAGTCCTACTGAACTACACTACAGCTCAGACCATGCGATCACAGTGATCCTTTTTAGGCTTTCAATATAAAAAACTAAGAATGAGACCATTTAAGTCAATAAAATAAAAAAATACAAGGGGGAACATGGACTTATTTAGTCAGGGTTTGTAACAGGAAAAACCAAAACAATAAAAATGAACTTTGAACAACAGAAACATAACCAAACTTGATTAAATTGTCTCAAAAAGAAATCACAGCTCTCTTCCCTGCTACAAAATATTCTTTTATTACACAGTACAATGATGTATAATTCAATTATTGGAGTAGTCTTTAGAGACCCTCATAAATGCTTTTACTTCTTTCTCCTTTTCCTATTATTCTGACCTTAAGAAAAGAAAACTTATTGTGAGATTTTTTTATACTAAACTCATCACTGTAGCATGAAAGGCACATACAGATCACCTATGGAATCTCTAATTCCATTGCAATTACAGCGGGAGAAGGGATCCATATTTTTAAAGTGCAGTCCCTACAACAAAGCTCACTCTCCTACACAGTAAAACAGAACTCTACCAGAATAGAGATGGCTCTTCTGCAACATTTTCAGCAACTGACAAAAGTACAAGCAAATGTAGCTCACTGTATTTGAATCAAAACATTCTATTTACAAACTTTACTCTCTATATAACATTGAGATAATTTTGAAGACTTCATACATGATAACACTTTTGCAGAGCTAACCATTACCTCCAGTGTAGGGTTTCCAGTTATAATACTTTCCCCGGAAAGGCATATTGTCAAAATCTGCACATTGCTTCTCTCGAAAATCACGAGCCCCTGAAGGACATGGCTAAAATAATAAAGAGAAGAAAAGGTTTAATTTCTTCCAAATATAAACATAAAAGGAAATGCTTATATACTTATATTGTAAACATAAACATGCAAGAGACTAGGAGGTGCTTCCCTCCTTTATCTTGTGGCTCTGACTCTGAAACTTGCTTTATTGCTTTACAGCTGAAGTGTCTATTTTGCAATCTTAGGCTGGCGTGCAGTAACTGAAGTAATTTAAACAAAAGTTTAGTGTTACACAACATTTTCCATAAAGCTGGACAATCGGAATCACATCAAACTATGCACTCCACCAGGTACCTCCTTACAAGCACACATTAAAAACAGCCAAAAAAATTAAAACAAAATCATTTTGGTAAGAGCTGTAGGCTCAGTTATACAGTATTAAGCAGCTATACTGAGATGTTATTAAGACACCAATAAAAAAGTTCAAACATTTTCTAGAGAGCTGTATCACCTCTGCTTATTTGTAGCCTTGACAAAAGCATTGTGTAAGGCTGAGAAAGAGAACAGATTATCATGTTTGGCTCTGATTTTTACCAGTCTCCACATGTGAAGAAATAAAAACTGCCTTCATTTCTCATTACTTTGCATTACCAATTACAAAACTGTAAAGTATCTTTTTTTACTTGGAATAAGGGTGGAAGTAAGTGAAATTCATCTCAGCAAGAATTACAGCAGAATCAGAATTCTTTGCTATTTCTCACACTTTTCATCAGTAGGTTCAAAATAATAATGACAACTAATCTTGAATATACCCAGAAATCAGATAGCACATTAAACATTGTTATCAATGTTTAAGTACCTGCCGAAATTTCAAGTTTCATCAGACAAAGTATTTGAAATACAGATTAAAACCATATTTAGTCTGAAAGAGAAAAGAATTTGTTTGACAGAAATCAGAGGTGTTAATAAACATCACTATTTTATGATGAACATACAACCCCATTTTATGGCAGTTTTACTTGTCTTCCTATATATCTAAGACCACACTGTTCAGGAATCTGAAATGCACTGAAGTGAAAGGATATCTATAAACATGGATGATAAAAATCTACTGCACAATGCAAATATTAACAAAATAATTATAGTTCTCAGTATACATTAATCTAACTCTTATGACAGCTATTGTATGATTCAAAAACTAGAAAATTTTTCTCCAGTTTTGAAGCTGTTGCGATATAAACAAATAGTGGACATCAGACAGTATTTAAATTTTCTCTATAAATCACTCTATTATCCCCTTCTAAGTAAAAATACATATTTTGAATATATAACATCTACTGGTGAAAAAATAAGTAGTGTAACTTCTTTAATTCAATAACCCCTCAGATGGTAACACTGAGAATAAAAAATGACTATGCAAATAAAATAATAAGAATTTTCCAAGATTTTTAATAATAACAACACACATTAAATTTGCCTCTTCACATCATATTCTCCAAGCAGCAGAAGGATCAGTCCTGACCCATGTCAAAGCTTGAATCTGAATCTCCCCAACACTGGTCACTGCTCCCTGTTCTTCAGTCCCACTTGCTTAGGTACTAATTTACATGGCTGGTATTTTAACTGCACCAAGTTCTCCTTTGAAGTTAACTAAATCACCCCCCAAATAAAATTATTTTTCTAAATAGTTGCACTAGGACAAAACAATAAAATGCAAAGATTAGTGAAGATCAAGACTTCCATATTTATACTCTTAAAAACATTTAATTTTTTTTTAAATGGCTAATGGGGAAGAGTATACGCTCAACAAGACTGACAACTGATGACACAACACAAGGAGGAGTGCTTTAAAGGGTGGCTACAAAGAAGATGGAGACTCCCTTTTTGCAAGGAGTCACATAGAAACGTGGAGGGATACAGTGGGTACAAGTTACTCCTGGGCTGATTCTGACTGGACACAAGAGGAAAATTTTTCACAATGAGAAAAATCAGCCATTGAAACAATCTCCCCATGGAAGTGGTGGATTCCCCAGCGCTGGACACTTAACATTCAGCTGGACAGGTTGTTGGGCCATCTTGTCTAGACAGTGCTTTTGCCAAGAAAGGTTGGACCAGATGATCCTTGAGGTCCCTTCCAACCTGGTGTTCTATGATTCTATCATTCTATGAAAATCATAGGTATACTAATGTAAAGAAGTTACTCCAAGGTAAGCTACAATACGCGTTTACAAAGTGTCAGCTCTTTTGCGCTGTCTCTTAGTGTACATACTCTTCCCAAAGTAAACGTGCAATAACTGTCTCTATATAGGCTCAGACAGGGGACATTGTAGTGGGGGTCTGCTACAGGCCACCTGACCAGGGAGAGCAAGTGGATGAGGCCCTCTATAGACAGGAGCAGCCTCACACTCACAAGCCCTGGTCCTCATGGAGAATTTCAACCACCCTGATAGCTGTTGGAAGAACACAGCACAGCACAGGCAGGCCAGGAAGTTCCTGGAATGTGTCGATGACAACTTCCTTCTCCCAGTGATAGAGGAGCCAACCAGGAGAGGGGCTATGCTGGACCTTGTTCTCACCAACAAGGAAGGGCTGGTGGCAAATGTGGAAATCAAGGGAAGCCTGGGATGCAGCGACCATGAGATGGTGGAGTTCAAGATCCTCAGGGCAGTGAGGAGGGTGCACAGCAGACCCACTGCCCTGGACTTTAGGAGAGTGGACTTTGGCCTCTTCAGGGACCTGCTTGGAAGAGTCCCATGGGATAAAGCCCTGGAGGGAAGAGGGGCCCAAGAAAGCTGGCTAATATTCAAGGATCACTTCCTCCAGGCTCAGGGGCGATGCATCCCAACAAAGAGGAAGGCAGGCAAAAATGCCAGGAAAACTGCATGGATGAACAAGGAAGTCCTGAGCAAACTCAAACAAAAAAAGGAAGCCTCCAGAGGGTGGAAGCAAGGACAGGTAGCCTGGGGACAATACAGAAACACTGTCCGTGAAGCCAGAGATCAGGTTAGGAAAGCTAAAGCCCTAACAGTATTAAATATGGCCAAGGACATAACAGGAAGAACGTCTACAGGTATGTCAATGATAAAAGGAGCACTGGGGAAACTGTGGGACCCCTCCAGAAGAAAGCGGGACACCTAGTGACCCAGGATATAGAGAAGGCTGAGGTACTTAATGAGTTCCTTACCTCAGTCTTCACTGGCAAGAGCTCGAGCCACACTGCCCAAGTTGCAGAAGGCAAAGTCAGTGACTGGGAGAAGGAAGAACTGCCAGCTGTAGGAGAAGATCAGGTTCGAGACCATCTAAGGAACCTGAAGATGCACAAGTCCATGGGACCTGATGAGATACATCCACGGGTCCTGAAGGAACTGGCAGACGAAGTTGCCAAACCACTATCCACCGTATTCGAGAAGTCGTGGCACCCTGGTGAAGTTTCCACAGACTGGAAAAGGGGAAACATAACCCCCATTTTTAAAAAAGGAAATAAGGAAGACCTGGGAAACTACAATCCAGTCAGTCTCACCTCTGTGCCCAGCAAGATCATGGAGCAAATCCTCCTGGAATCTATGCTAAGTCACATGGATAACAAGCAGGTTATTGACGACAACCAACACGGCTTTACCAAGGGAAAATTGTGCCTGACGAATTCGGTGGCCTTCTACAACAGAGCCATGGTGCTGGTGGATAGAGGAAGGGCAAAATGACATCATCTACCTGGACTTGTGCAAAGCCTTTGACACAGTCCCACATGACATCCTTGTCTCTAAGTTGGGGAGACATGGATTTGACAGAAGGACCACTCGCTGGATAAGGAACTGGCTAGACAGCCGCACTCAAAGAGTTGTGGTCAATGGCTCAATGTCCAAGTGGAGATTGGTGACAAGTGGTGTTCCACAGGGGTCGATACTGGGACCAGTGTTGTTTAACATCTTTGTTGGAGACACGGACAGTGGGATGGAGTGCACTCTCAGCAAGTTTGCTGATGACACCAAGCTGTGTGGTGTGGTGGACACACTGGAGTGAAGGGATGCCATTCAGAGGGACTTTGACAGGCTTGAGAGGTGGGCCCATGCAAACCTCATGAAATTTAACAAGGCCAAGTGCAAGGTCCCGTACATGGGTCGAGGCAATCCCAAGCACAAATACAGGCTGGGCAGAGAATGGATAGACAGCAGCTCTGAGGAGAAGGACTTGGGGGTATTGGTGGATGAAAAGCTCAACACAAGGCAGCAGTGTGTGCTTACAGCCCAGAAAGCCAACTGTGTCCTGGGCTGCATCAAGAGAAGCATTAGCAGCAGGTCAAGGAAGGTGATTCTCCCCCTCTGCTCTGCTCTCATGAGACCCCACTTTGAGTAATGTGTTTGGATGTGGGGCCCCCAACATAAGAAAGACCTGGACCTGTTGGAGAGAGTCCAGAGGAGAGCCACAAAATTGGTCAGAGGGCTGGAGCACCTCCCCTATGAGGATAGGCTGAAGGAGTTGGGGTTGTTCAGCCTGGAGAAGTGAAGGCTCTGAGGAGACTTAATAGCAGCCTTCCAGTACCTGAAGGGGGCCTACAGGAGAGATGGGGAGGCACTCTTTATCACGGGGTGTAGTGAGAGGACAAGGGGTAACTGGTATAAGCTGAAAGAGAGCAAATTTAGACTAGATATTAGGAAGAAATTTTACACTATGAGGGTGGTGAGACACTGGAACAGGTTGCCTAGAGAAGCTGTGGATGCCCCATCCCTGGAGGTGTTCAAGGCCAGGCTGGATGAGGCTTTGAGCAACCTGGTCTATTGGAAGGTGTCCCTGCCCATGGCAGGGGGGCTGGAAGTTGATGATCTTTAAGGTCCTTTCCAACCCAAACCATTCTATGATTCTATGATTATATATTAGGCAAGATACTTCACTTTCTTCATGCAGTTACAACACAGGGATAACTCATGTCAAGCAACAAGCTGCTTGTGTTTCCAAATGCCTTTTTAGGAGAGTGCAAATCATGAGGTAGGAATCTAACGAATGTACAAGAACTTAAAATCAGGTCTGAAGAAGGTCCTGAGAAGAAGATAATGAAATAATTAAAATTTAAGAGTTTTTTAAAAATTTGTCTTTATAATAACATTAAAATTTTTACAACTGAAGCAAAACTAAATAATCTAAAGTTTTAGCAAATCATTGGACCAACATTAACGTGACACCAAACATCTTATCTCACAGGAATCTGTTTATCTTGAAGTTTAAAGTCAGGCAGACTTTAGTAATTGATCTCACTGTGTTCCCTGTTAACAAAATGCTATACTACACCTCACAGAAGATGAGAAACACAGCCAGAAGGCTGATAGCTGAAACTTAAGCACTGTTCCGAGACATAACTCCTCACATTAATGCGGTTTAGAAAAAAAGGATGCTTGAAAATATTAAAATCATGAAAGCAATGAACACTATCTGTGAATGTATGCATAACGGAAGAACCAACAAAAAACATTTGCTTATCTTCTATTACAAGAAAAGACTGAAGAACAAAAATCTTGTAAAGATACATATACACACACACTTTTATATAGATAAACCACTCACAGAACTTGTAAGCAAAACATATTTCTTATTGTACATAAAAAATTAGGAGTCTTTTACAATTTTAGATGTATATCAAATTAAACTTCACATTGTATACATGTTTTAAATCAGACAATGAGTTAGGAGTAATTATGTGCCCTGCAACTCTATTAGCAATTTGTAGTTTTTTTTAATTAAAAGTACTTCAGTTGAAAAAATACACTTGATTTTGTTAGAGATAGTGTTATTGGTGGTAGAAAATAAGTTTCTGATGAGTGTGTTCCTCCTACCACCCTTTTGTTTCCAGAACTCATTAGCTAATGTTCTTTCCTGCTGATCTCAATGTTTCCATTAGCAGATGCCTTTTGAATTAAGAAGTCATATATGGCTTTGGAAGTGTTTGATGAGAAATAAGCCTAGTAGGAGTGTGTGCACTGTTTCCAAAGAACTAAAATGGTCAAAAGAAAGGGCAACAGAACTAACTAATCTCTGAAAGAAAAATGAAGTCAAAATGAGTTTTTTTTTGGTTTATGAATAGTAGGAGCTTTAGGGAGCGCTACACTGAAAATTATAGATAGGCAATGAATGTTGACACTGCAAAATAAACCTCAACAGAAAAGATGTACAAACAACACATTATTCATAAAAACAATGACAGATTTGCATGCTCTTAACGCTTACATTAATCATACATACCATTCCATTACAAATGTCAAGCATTAAGGACTATCATAAATCTTGAAACAAAATCTACTTGTCTCAGCAATTCTTAGTTATGTAGAACCCTAAATATGACTATAAAAGAAATAGAATCATCAAAACCATTAAGGCAGTAAATTTAAAATTCTGTGAGTATAAATATGTTTATGCACTGGAAAACCATACCCAAAAAAGAAGCTAAAAATTGTTTTCACTGTCAAACTGTAAGAATGGCATTTCTAAATTGCCTGGCTGAAGTAGCCAATTGTTCAAGATTTGTTTTCAAGACCTAGACAATGAAACGCAAGGTTTCCTTCCCGATATCTTGTTTAAATTATACATTGAAATCTGACTGTAGGTAGGGAACAAACTTTTTGGAATAGAGGACTATAATTTTGAAGGATTTTGATAAATTGGAGCTGTGATTTGAAATAAAGCAGTGGATGCAAATTACTGCACTTCAGTAGGTACAATCAACTGTGCAAACACAAGGAGAGGAATGTCTTCTTAAATAGCAGCTCTTAAGAAAGAGATTTGGGCATTACGGATCAACACAGACTAAGTAAATATCGTCACTCCTTTAAGAAAAAAGAATGCAATACTGAAATGAATAAATGGAAACACATCACTGAAATGACAGACTAAGTTCGAAGTTGTACTTATCTCCGACAGGCCTCAGCTAGAATCCTGTGCTGAGGTTTGGGCACCACACTTCAAGATGTATGCCACTGAGATCATCATAGAATCATAGGATGGTTAGGGTTGGAAGGGATCTCTAAAGAACACCAGTTCCAACCCCCCTGCCAAGGGCAGGGACACCTTCCACTAGACTGGGTTGCTCAAAGCCTCATCCAACCCGACCTTCATCCAACCTTCTCCTCATCCAGGGATGGGGCATCCACAACTTCTTTGGACAACCTGTTCCAGTGCCTCACCACTCTCACAGTAAAAAATTTCTTCCTAATATCTAATCTAAATCTCAAAGGCTATTAACACAGAGTCTATCTAGTGTAAAGCCTAAAGAGACACAATAGTATTCTTCAAACAGAGGAAAGGCTCCCATAGAGGGATTATTATCAGCTGTCTTCTCACTGGGGAAAGAGTAAGTAAAGGTCTTTGAAGGATGGGAAAACATACATTTTATGAAAACTGTCTGAGTGTAAGGACATCAAAGAATCCTAATTAAATCTGGGGACTGGAGGTATTTCAAAAACAGGGTCCGTTTCCTAACCATCAGTTAAGAATGGTTTAATGACAGTTCATTCTGCCTTTGAGACAGGGAACAGCCTGTATGGCCTCCTCACATACCTTCTAGATGGTCCTTCTGTAACGCTGTAAGCTTCTTCACAGTAATAAACAAATAAAGAGAGAATAAGGGAAGCAAAACCAACTAAGAGTAAAACTGTCTGAAAAGCATCCAACAATACGAAATAAAATATGATAAGAATAAAGCAAATCCTAGCCACTTTTCAATGGTATCACTAGGCAGCTATGGTACAATTGTTAACAATAAAAAAGCATTAACAACTGTTGTATATTTGTGAGGGATATATAGATATATTTATATATGAGGTATATTTGTGTATTACGTAAAGTTTATTTTACACTAGCTACTGTGGCAGATGCTAAATAATATCTATTGGAGATAAAGATTCTAAATAAGAATGCCTGGACAATTACCTCACAAGAGTCCTCAAAAAGTTAAGGAAGAAGGGTCCCAGTGTGTCCATGTGAATTTTTAACAAATCTTAAGATTGTGTGTACAAACTGAAACAGTGCTAATGTAAAAAGTCCATTATTTGAAAAGGAAAAATATAATATTCTAGGATACAGTTTGCCTGATATTAATCCCAAATAAATAGAAAAGTTGGCACAGACTTGACGGATACAGGTTTAAAATAAACAACAATACAAATCAGTATTTTGTGTAAGAACAGGTTTTATCAATGAAAGCTTTTTACAATTCCTGGTTAAATTAAAAGGATAATGGAATATGCTTAGACTTCTGATAAGGCACTTAACTTAGTAGTACACAACATTCTGACTGAAAAAACAGACACAAACTTGTACTAGTTCAGTGGATATATATTAAATTCATCAAACATTGACCAAGAGATTTCAACAGACAGATTACAATAAGGAATCATCACTTAGCTAACAAATTTGTAGATGAATTTCCTATCAACTGTAAGAATAAGAAACACAGTGTTACTCAACATTTTCATCTGTGAATCAGAACTATGAAAATTCTTGCTTATGAAAGATTTTTTTCTACAAAAAGATCTTTGAGCAAAATTAAAGAGGAAGGTAAATTAATTACAGCAGATCATCTGATAAGCTGGATCCATTTAAAAGAAAATTGGACAAAGACAGCCAACTACAAAAAAACACATCTACAGAAAAAAGATGGTCAAAGTTTCAGAATGGTACACTGCAATTTGGAGGATTGTATGACTGAAAAAGTTTTACAGGTGCTACTGGACAAGGAGCTCAGCTTCATTTTCTCTTACAATACTGTAGCCAAAAGGCCTAACACACTTGGCTGTGTGAACAGAGCAGCTGTGATTAGCAGTTGGAAAGTAATTTTTAATTTGGAAACTTGTAATACTGACTGCCTAATAATGGGAGTAACCTCCACAGACAATTTTGCAGAACAATTTTTGTACAGACTCTCCAACTGTTACGAATTTTCTTGATTTAAGAAGAAAATTAAGATGAATTTGAAGCTAAAATAATAGGAAAGCCTGTTTATGTTTGCAGCGTTACTGACTTGGAAACTTACCAGTCAAATTATTTATTGTTGTGTACTTTCTTCTTGTTCAATTTTTAACCTCCTTGAATTTGTAATTCAGTTTCATACTTTGATTTATACTCTGCCCCACCCCCTCACTGAGTTCATTATTTGATGGGCTCAGCTCTAAAATAAAACTGCATAATCATTTTGGTAATACAAGAACCAGCAGACACCTGATGGCAAAACAGCAGGTTTAAACACACCAAAAGAAATACATTTTCACAGAATGTGTAAGAGGACTGTGTAACACATTAGCACTGGAAGCTATAAAGGTATACAATAAATAAGAGGGTTTAAAAGTGATTCATGGAGGATACCTTGATTTGTGGCACTTAACGTGGTACAGATATAATGTGCAGCTCAAGGAATCTTTAGACATCTAGCTTCTGGAAACTCACACGGTATACGCATGGAAAAGCCATGCCTTGCCTGCCAGAAGTTTGCAATTTTTCCTTAAAACACTTGTTACTGGTCACTGCTGGGAGACAAGACACTGGGCTAGACAGACCTTTGCTCTGATGTGGAATGCTCGTTGTTCACCTTTAACTTGGATGCTCAAGTTGAACTCACTCCAGGCCTTCACACAAAGGCACCAGCCAGGCATTACATTGAGATAGGTATCCTAACATTTATCAGAACATGTAGGGTCCCTGCAATACAGAAGTGCCCTACAGGACAGTTTCCCTGTAAAATGCAGAATTGACAGATTTTCGGAACATGGAAAAAAATGCATCCATTGCTGCTAAAATGCAGAACAGGCAAGTTGATTATACACTCACAGTGGAACAAAATTTACTTACATCAGTATTACAGGAGCGATACCGCTTCCTTTCTCCAAGACAATATTTGCCTCCACCTGAAGGCCTGGAAAAATATGTTTTATGTGTTAGTATATGTATTAGTACAAACACAAATTAATAAGATACACTATTGCATTATTAGAATAAATACAAGTCCAAGAGATATATATTTTATAAATAAAATATTTTAATTGCATGGAAGTTTTAAGCTGAGATTTTAAAATATTTTATTTAATACTAATTGCAGCATTGACTTGAATTGGAGCAGATACAACACAATGCCAGGTACTTGAAAATCATCACTCATATACTACTCAACTAGTTGGCATAGATTCCAGGCAACACAGATTAACTGTATTTCAAACACACTGAAAAAGCACTGGTTTTAATTATTTGCATCCTTTGTAAAACTAGAATGAGAAATGTGTAAACAACGCGTGTGATACTTTTTTTTAAATCTTCTCGTATTACATTTGGAAATAAAATAAAATGAAGAAACACTGCCTGGTAAATACTGGAGCCAGCAAAGACTGCATTTTCTAGTTCAAGAATATGATTCTGATTTTAATTAAGCAGTATTACATATGAGGAAACTCCAGAGTAAGCAGGTTTCCATTAGTGCAAATAAGACACTGGCTCTTAAGTTCCCAAACTGTTCAAGAACCTTATCTGTCTTCTGTTGAGGTAAAGTAATGAATTAACATTGACTGAAATGGAAGATTAATCAGACATCAGCTCTTTGGTTCATAACTCGAAAGCAGCAAGGAAAAACACTTGGCGTTTGCCTTACAATAAAAAACAAAAGGATTTACAATTAACTAAAAAGAAAAGCAATACTGTTTTTCACATTACACTTATTTAGCCAGGCAATACTATCCTTGAACCAAAAGGCATTTTTTTCCTAATGCAGACACACCCCACCCCCAACAATGCATTTGCTTGTTGTACTGTTAAACATTTAAAATATAATCACCTTTCAACATACCAACCCATACAGGTGGTGAGAGGAGGAGTATTAAAAAATCTTGGGAAATTACTCATGCTGTAAACAAAAGATTTCACTACCATTTTAATATACTGATGTGAAAAAAATAATTAATTTAATTTACTATTCTCTCAGCACCATAGTCTGACATGTTATCAATGCATGTGGATAATTTTTGCTTTTGAACCCATTCAGTAAGTAGTGCAGTTGCCAGACTGGATAGTTATTGCTAATAACAGGAGATGAACAGACCACCTAAAGCAGCAGTAATGTGATATTACAGTGTTTGTCTTGCAGAGCGCAGTGGAAAGCGGATGCACACCCTGGCTTGCAAAACATTGGTACAAGCAACAAGGAACCTAAGTGTACAGAAAGGATAAGACAAGAAAGGAGTGGCAAAAGTCACAGAATGGATTTTCACAAAAGAATTTCAAAGCTTAATGTTTTCAAGAAAAAGTGGTCTTAAAAATAATAATCGTGATGGAAATAGCGATTACGGGACATGAAAAGAACAAAGTATGGAGTACTAAAACTATCCTTCTGCAAAGACCTATAGCTGAGATGAGGCAACCAGAACAGGGCAAGCACCAACAGAAAAAAAAGCAGTGACTCATTCAGCAAAGAAGAGCAACGGAAATAACTAAGTATTCTTCATCTGAGAAGTGCTAGTGACAGAGAGTGGAGCACTTACCTGACAGACCTTCTCTGGAACAGTGCTCAGGACATTGGAAAGCAGACAGATTATAGTACCAATACAGATACACACAACAGATCAAGCTGTAGTGGAGAAGCTGACCCCTCTTGAGAAAGAATAGATGGACCAACAGGGAGTAGTGGCAAGGAAAGAAGTTGCTGAATTGTTTTAAGAGACAGTGGGAAGTCATAACTAAGTGTTGGATGTGACAGCATATACATGTATTGCATGCAATATAACATTACTAACTATAGTTTATATGTAAGCAGTTGTATGCAAAAGCTTGTAAATACTCTGTTGTTTTTTTAATAACTGGTAATAATTATTTTGTATCTTAGATAAGCATTAGAGGTAATCTGTCTGAAGAAAGAAATCTAAGGCATAATTTAAATATATTGTGCATGAACAGCAAGTTGCAGAACAGAAACTATTCTGGTTACTGCTAAATATAAATCCAGCTATCTTTATGGTACATAAGATATATTAAAAATGTTAAAAGTATGTCTAGTGAACTTCTCCTGCTTAAGTGTTTCTGTCTGCTATTTTGAAGACAAATGTTGGCACACTAGCGAAACATTTTTACAGATAACATGTGCAACCACAGTGTTGAATAATTTCCAAATGCGTCTTTTTGTTGGCTGCGGCTTACTTTAGCTACTTACGCTGGACTGTCACAGTGTCTTATAGATGAGGAGACTCCTCCCCCGCAGGTCCTGCTGCACTCTCCCCATATTGACCACGGACCCCAACCCCCATCTATGCTCTGGGGCCAAGTGCCAAAAGGTACGCACTCTCCCTGATAACACCACTGAAAGATTTAACAAAAAAACACAAAATTAGCTTCCAGGCTGACAGAGTTATCAGGACAGAAAAATATAAGGGTCAGGCAATGACCAATTATAGGCATTAGCATTCTCTGTATAGATAACAAGACTAATATTTTACTTTTTCTAGCCATGTTTAGACATTGGTGAGGGGCTGTGTGATTTGTTAATTGTCTTCACTAAGTCCTGAATTAAAGGTCCATAACACACACCAGAAGTTAAAGCAAGCTTAAAGTACGATTTTCTTCTTTCTTCATACATCCTCCTTAAAGGAACTGCAAGTTGCTTACATTCTTTTAAACACTAAGATCCATTTCTAAGATCAGTTTAGTAAAACACCCTCCACTCAGGATTCATGCAGGAGCCTCATTACACAAAATGAAAAATTCCCCCTGACGGTATTTTTAAGAAAGTATTCCCTTACATTGTAAAAAAGAAAATCTGGACAAGGTTACAATGAAAGAAGAATTTGTTGCAGAACTTAATTTACACTAACCCTATAGACATAATAAAAGTAGTGCCAAACCATTAGACGTGGTACAGAAAACCATTATATAACAGTGACTGGCCACTTCTTCAGCGACAGAATGAGTATGTATACTTCACTCATGCAAACACTTAAACTTTCCAATATGATTACTTACATCAGACACACAAAATGACAATTTGCACAAATGGCTAACTCTTAAAATAAGTTTATCATTTCCTTCGTCAGAAATCTTTTTTAAACCATTCAGAAATAGTCCTGGAGCCCATAGACTGATACACATTTTGGTGTCCACTGCATCACTGAGCATATGCAGTAGCTTGCTTAGACAATCTTTTACCACTGTTCTAGGCTTAGGTGACACAAATAGAGCATAGCCTCAGGTCTGCTCTGACCTGAATCTGCACATTTTGCTTCCAAAAGGTGGGCATCTGCTGTTTAACTCCCTTGAATTCCCATAACAGACACAGTATTGACCCTTTCCCAAAAGGAAACCCAGACAACTTCTGTGTCCAAAATCAGCTATATGAATTTGACAAAAAAACCCGAGACATGCACAGAAGACATGGACAGGTAGACATACCCCTGTCCACCCATAAGCACTACTGGAAGACTCAGGGTTGACTTCCTACTAACAGGTACAACAAAGCTAGGTTTTCTCTTCTCCTGAGTCTTAAGGCTCACCTAAAGCCTTAGTCCCAGCAATGTGAGACATATGTAAACAAGTAAATAAAGCCATTCACAATGACCTGAATTACTCTAGATTCTTCTGAAAGTAACTGAAAAGAGAATTTAACTTTCAGTCATTACTTACAGAAAAATAAAAAAATAGAGTTCAATATCAACAAGGATTGTACAGAACATTTAAGAAAAGTGAATAAAAGTCCTTATTTTTTCATTAGAAATTTCGTTTGAGTAAAAGGTACTTCTAGACTGTCAAACATGTCAGAGTCTAAGTGTGCATCTCTCAAAAAGGCATATTAAAATTATATATGAATATTAAAATGTGTAGCTTATCATCAGCAACTGCACCTAGCTACAACAGTTCTGCACACATACTACCATTTAATATATTTCCTTATTATGTTGTCTTTGTTACTTCCACGACAGTAAGTGAAACTTGTAGCATTATTTTTCTAGCCACATTCATGCTTGTTTCTTCTATCAAAAGATTTTTATCCTCCATGATTTCTATTCTCTCTGTCAATACTGTACCTGTTTTAAAACACAGCTGTTATAATCCAGTGTATTTCTGTCTATAAGCCTCACCCTCTATCAATTAGAGTAACAAAAACAATGTGCTTTCTACAGAAGAGAAAAAGCAGACAATCCTAAATCCCAAGTTCAAAATGCATTGCCTTTTCTACCAGGTCTGGCCAGGACAGACTTCTCCTCACAGAAGCCCCTGTGGTGCTACATTTCAGGTTTGTGAGCAGTGTGGATAACATAACAACGTTTTAGGGATTGCTGAACATTGCTTGCACACCATCAAGGCTTTCTTGGCTTCTCAACCTGCCACCCAGAGATAAGAGTGGGCAAGAGGCTGGGAGGGGTCACAGCAGGGTCAGCTGACCTAAATTGTCCAAAGGGATATACCATACCCTATATCATACTCATCTGTAAAACTGGGGGTGGGGTGTTTCCAAAGTAGGCACTGCTCAGAGCCTGGCGGGGCAACAGTGTGCTGGTAGGAGGTAGTGAGTGATTGCCTTTGATCTCTTCTTCGCTTTCTCTCTTTTCCATTCACCTACTAAACAGTCTATCCCAGCCTATGAGTTTTGTCACTTTTGTCCTTCTGATTCTCTCCCTCATCCCTGGGTGGGTAGTGAGCGAGCAACTGGGTGGAGGCCCAGATTCTGGATGTGGTCAACCTATCACATCCTTCTTCAGCAAAAAAACAAAGGCACAAGGTTTCATGGAGTTCTACTGAGGAAAGGAGGGTATGTCCTTCTTGGAGCTCTAAATTTACAAATCAGAGGTTTATGCCAACAAGCTGGCATCCATCAGAGGAATGTACCCTTCATACAGAGCTTTGCTTAAATCCAGATTATCACTGAATGTCTGCATAACACATAAAGCTGTTTGTATAGGGAACTTATATTTTCAGCTAGTACAGATATATCCATACAGCAGTGTTTTGCAATGCCTCTAATGGTACAGCTATGATGCAGAATGAAGTATTTGTGTGAATTACATGAGACATTAAAATCTTCTGGTTTTCTTCCCATTACAGTGGTAAGTGATTAAGATTTTATTAACTGAAGATAACAGAATGCTGCAAGGAGATTACTGAAGATGCCACACAAGTACATGAATAGTTATCCAATGCTAAAGTCAAAAGCTAAAAATTAGAATGCTTCCAAGAATAAAAATGTATGCTAATAATTTAATTTAAAATACATTATATATTTTACAAATATGGCAAAATCAAAGTTAAGAAATGGAAGACACTCAGAGTTGAAGTTAAACCCACAAGAACATCACATATGTAAAAGAGAACACGCAAACCATCCTTACTCAATACTATTATGACTGCATATAATAGGCAGGTGCATTTTACCTGCTTTATTTTTCCAAAGCTGTGTAAAATCCCTGTACTCAGTAATATCCTCTGTCATGCAAACATTGCCTTCCACATTCCTGTATTGCCCTGTAAAAATTCCTTAAAAGCCCTTTTCTCTCCTTTACTTAAGTTAAATCTAAGGAATTACTGCTAACTTCTGCATCTCTTCTTAATTTTCTAGTGATTTTTTTTCCATCAGAAGCCAGTGATGCACAGAATCTCTGTCAGAATAATTCAAAATTATCAAAATCTTAATTACTTCTAATGAAATATTATTTCTAATAATGTAGTAATGTAATTATTTCTAATGGGACTACAGAAATACGCTTCCTCCACAAATTACAGCAAATGGATCTGCTATACTGAGGTAAAGTTTATTGAGTAACAAGTATATGAAGAAACAAGAGGAGGTGACAGCTATTTTAAAAGGAATGAAAGCTTTAGAACTGAAATGTTAATTCTTCTCTAACACTGAATAAATAACTTTCAATTAGTTCAACTAGAAATACAGTGGTGATGTATTTGAATATGTATAAAATGTGTAAAATACACTGTGAATAACGTAAACTGTCCGAAATTTTTCTTCTAGAGATCAGTAAAAGTAAAATAAAACCTGATACTGTGGAACATTTGAGATCACTTTTATATGAATATTAGCTGCTTAACAGAACTAAGATTTATAATAGTGTGCTTTTAGAACACACACATCAAGTACTCTAATACTGAGGAAAATTGATTTCATCTTTTGTAGGGGGAAAAAGATTAATTCAATTTAAATTTGCCATCTCTATTTTAACAATGTCTTTCAATCATTACTTCTACAATTATTTTGCAAGAAAACAACGTCCAATAGTAACTTAAATTATGACGCATTCTAGCTATCCAAACTGTCCTTTCATCACACTGTGTATTCACTTTTTGCACATTTGCCCCTTATTTACAGCCCTAGCATGGATCCAAACAACAATGTTAGAAAAAGTTACTTTTTTCTTACTTGAAATTCAAAGACAAAATAAGCATTCTTGTCAGTTTTGTCTTGTTTTATATGCATCATTTCCTCATCAGAATTTTTTAAAAAATCTATCAGTTAGTTTACCTTCACAAACACATCTCTGGGTATACCAGAGAGAACCTTCATGTATATTTAAAATTATTATTACAAATTAGGAAAAAGTGTACCTTTTTGAACCCAGCCGATACGTAAAACCCTTCACCAAAGCATGCACATATTAAAGCTCCGAAACGGAACAGATGTACAAGTTCCATCAGTAGCAAGAAACCACTCTATTCTTTTTCCCTGTATGCAGAAAACAGCTGAGTAACTTTTATGGAAAACACTCTAAAAACCTTCAGGCATAGGCAGACATTTACTGTGGAAAATTTCAAACCAAAGAGTTACAAGTTTGGCAGGTTTATATAAGCAATTGAAAGAAGGTTTTATAATAGAGTGTTAGGCCATTTTAATTATAGAAATCCCTCCCAACTCTGCCAACAAGATATTACTGCACGTTGCAGCAAATTTTGCTTGGAGTTAATAGTTACACTGAATTTACATTAGTGTAACTAACAGCAGAAAAGGACCCTCCAAATATGATTAAGTACTCTGAGATCTTGTCAGGCCTTTAGAGCCAGGAACATCATTTATTATATATTTGAACAGAGTCCAGCAAAATAGGGCCTAATTTGTTTGTGGCCTTTAAATGTAACTGCAATATAAATGTAATAGTAATAATAACAATAATACCGTGTTATAGAATTGTAACCTATTATTTTCTCCTCAGTGTCTGGCAAAGAGAACTATGTATTTGGAAAATGCTTGTTGTTTTCTGGTTTTTTGCTATCAGGAACTATTCATTTACAGAAACCTTTGAAGCTTCAGTTTACAGATAGAATTCTATGCTATTAACAGGCATGAAAAGTTTGCCTTTGTACAACAGTAGAGATTCTCTCATCTCCCTCTGAAATCTAAGGATGGAACAAGATACTGATGACTGGAAAAAGGTGTTTTGTAGAGAGCAACCTGATTAAAGCCTCTGGCAAGCGGACACAGCAAGTGTCTTAAAGCACCTCAACTTGTTCACTATAGTCTCATGGTTTAAAAAATATAAATTAAGGCAAATTGCTCCTTGTCATTGACAAGGAATGGTGGTTTCAAAATAAACCTAGACTGTTGATTTAAGAGCACGGCTTCTACAATATTCTGTTACTCTAATAAAAGGTAACATTTCTGGTAGAATGCAAAGGTCTCTATCTGCACTGGCTAACTCTAAGTGCTCTATTTTTTAAATGACCCCTTCAATAAATTTATTTAACATAGTTTAACAATATTTCCAAACTCAGCATGGAAAAGCCACCAGAACAATGCTAGGTCATGGGCCCTGAATGAAGCCATCAACAAGCACTAATAAACTGTGACAGCTGCCCAAAAGCTTTCATTCTTTCTGTTTAAACATCAGATTACAAGTCAAAATGCAGTGTAATCTTTGTTGAAACTAGCCCAGATAGCATGGCAAAAGTTAGAATGAGAATAAACGTCAGTAGACATTAGGAAAAAATCCAATCTGGAGCAGGCAAATCTTATGGACAGATGCAGCAGCTCTCAGACACTGCAAATTGTTTAATAAAATAAGCTGTCTTCACTTTGTAAAAACTTGCATAAAGCATATTATCAAGAAAACATCATATGGAATTAACTTTTTTCCCTCAGTACATCTTCTGCAAACTAATAATTAAAATATTTTTCTCTCCTCTTTAAGATCTGTATAGATTTTGTAATTGAATAACATTCAATTACTATACTTAATCTAAACCTGTTTCAGAACTTTGTCTGAAACCATGATATACGTTGTTTTAAAAATCAAAATTCACATGTTCAGACAGATACAGTAGCCCTAGATTTATCTGTTGCAAAATTGACTTTCTGTACTTTCCTGTTAGTTAGAAGAGTTTATCAGACAGCACAGCAAAGTCCTTTAAAGATAAACAGTCATGTAAGTATAACTAAATAGTAAAAGAACAATTCAAAGTCAAATGAAAGATCACTAGGAAATATGGGCTTTTGGAAAACCCTGTTATTAAGGCAACATTTTTTCTATATGTTCATATGATTCAGCTTATATCTGAAGGAATAAAGATTCTTTTTGTTTACTAACAAAATAACAAGAGTTCAGGCTCTAGATCTATGTTACACATTTTCAAAGTCCACGCCAGACTTAGAGTTTTAAGTCCTTTATGGTAGAGTGCTGTGAATTTAATAAAGATTAAACTAAAGAGTTTTCACAAAAACTACTCAAAAAATATACAGAGTATGTATCAGGTTGTGGGTTTTTTTGAACCAGGCTGTAGAATTTTATAGCGAGGATAAATGCTTCATTATTGAAATAATTCTGTAGGAAACTTCCATTAGGACACAAATATATTCTGAAATAATAACTCTTTTTTTGAACTCTTAAAGTTGCTCATAAGTAATTTAATTTTATAGTTCTTTCTTTCTGTAGCCTTTAAACAATAAATTGTTTCCTCAAACAAGAAATCATTTGTACTTACCCCCTTTTCAATGCTCCCTGTTTGGCAAAGAGTACCTTCAGCTGCTGGAATGCTGTTGGTAACACAGCGGTTACTTTTGCTGAGGCACCAGAGCTCTCTACACACTTCCTAGGAAAGAACGCAGAAGCAAGTTGATCAGCATAAAAGCCTAAAATTGTTTCCAGTCCTCATACACACACTTATACACAAATGTTTTTCAACAGAAACTATTAAGAACTGGGCTGGAGAGATAAACCTATAAATGGTTGTGAAATATTCAGGAGCAATTTCAAAGCCACTGTTTTTTATCTAAGAAAAAAATCTATAAGCATCAAATTGTAGACTACAAGAATGTGTTTTTCACACCTGCCATTCAACTAATGTTTTATGGTTGCTTTTTCTTGCTTAGTGTTAATACTGGGCCTAGTATATTTTAGTGTTGCTGTAAAAGTAGTCTTCAGATATGCTGTAGTATCTCCATTGCTGGCATTATCTGCCTCAAAACTACATGCCTAAAGGATACTATCAATTTTGAAATATGAAACAGCAACATTATTTTTGCTTCCTTCAGTTAAAACCAAAGTTTCTGAGCTCAGACTACCTGCACTCTTTTTCTGTAACACTTGCTAAAACAGTGCACGTGTATTTAGTAATAATTGAGCTATGTATTGAAATATTTCCTTCAGGCTTTTTAGATTTGTGTCTGATATTTCATAAATTATTTAGCCTATCTTATTTCTCCATGCTGTCACTGTTAAATAAACACAGGTTTTCAAATAGTTTTTTTTTTTCCTGCGGTATTTTTTCATTTGGTTTTGCACATTTACTCATTTAAATTAAGCCAGTTCTGTTGACATTTGAGGTTCATTGTTAATACTACCTAAGGGCTGAAATTCATAATGTGGGTATGATCCAAATTTGGCTGAACACTGGAAATCTTCAGAGTTGTTGCAGTTCCCCTTGGATTCAACTATGTAGGCAGAACGGAATCAGAAGTGGTTTGCTTTCACAGTAAATGACTTAAATTATAATCTTTGTTGTGTTACTTTGAGATCTGTGTAAGAGTTAACTTCTTACTGATATTTTCTATTTTTAAGTATTTTTTAAAATCTGAAAGACACTCAGATCTTTCAAATGATCTTACGATAGTCATTACCATTTCATTTTATTTAACTGCTGCTTGAAATCATATCCTACAAATAATCCTTGTACAGATGCTATGGCTGAACCTTGGTACAAAGATCAAAAAGGATAAAGACAGGGTGAGTAAACTCAAGTTATTAGGCGCCCCTCCCCGCCCTACCCCCAGCCCGAAGTTCACTGTTTCTCTGAGGTAATTAATGATCATCTGGCACCTAGGTTATCTTTTCTATACACGCCAACAGGAACAACTGTTAAAGTTTTACCCTAAGATTCATGTTTCTTGCATTGTACTGCATATACAAATGGATTCATCTGAACTTTACTGACGAGCAGCTACAGTAACAGTTCAACAGTACAAATTTTTCTTGAATAATGCAAAATTCTTTTCCAAGTTTAAAGTCAGCTGGTGCCATTCTTGCAGGATAGTTAATACAGTGTATTTAGTTTCATGATTGGTAGAAGCAAGGTCTGAAATGATAAGGAATGAGCACTGATGATTTCTAGAGCTTCCATCCAATTTTTTGACAATTAGGCCTAAACTATTTCATCCTGTTTGGTGGGTGGCTCTACGAAAACTTTAGTGAATTGCTGAGCCTCTTTTTAGGAGAAATATTGCTACTTGTAAAAGCATACTTGCAGCCAATGTGGAACTATTTTACTTTCCAGGTTAGAACTTTTAATTGGAGAAATGCAAACTGTTATCAATATTTACTTAAATCTCTGAACAGAACACTTGCTTTTGCCATTCAGTTGATAAAATTTTAAGATTAAAACATGCACTCACAAATAAATAGATAGTTTAAAATATCAAATAGAACAGAGAAAGAACAGAAGATGCATCACAAAGATTCTTGAAAAATCTAACTCGATTACACATTTCACAGCCATTAAGGTGCTAAAATTCAACACTAGATCAAATTCACATCTAAATCAACCATGAATCCAAACTTCAATACAGCATGGATTTAAAAGTGAAAACCTAAAACTGATTCCTTTCAGGCACAGTATGAGGTGCTCTTGTGATAATACTGCTTTATTTACTTTTACATTTAATTTACTTGCTCATTTTGTTGAGCAAAATTAGCGTAATTTACTTGCACATGTTTCATGTGTGGTTTACATTGTCAAATCATAATTAAAATGTCAGACTGTGACAATTCTACTTATGACTTTGTGCTTATTTTGCATCTGATCAAGTTCAAATGTTTAAATTAGTGGCTATGCCGACTTAGATTCAATGTTCTAAAAAGCCAAAATTTCAATTGCATTAAGAAACTAAGATTTCAACCATTTCAATATAGACAGAAATAAATCAGATCTGAATAACTGTCTGGAATTTGAAAATATCTGTATTTCAGGTTGATTTGAATCCAGATTTCTGGCTTGTGCTCCAGAGTTCACATGCTGAATTACACTCTTCATATGCCTACACAAGTATACTATATATAGTAACATAAAAGGAGAAGTAATAATTAAAACATGCATTTCATTGCCAGGCTGATGTATCCATAAATGAGAGTATTTATCAACTTCCTTCCAACAAGATTCTTTCTGTATACTCGGGCTTCTTCATGGCACTAGACTCCTCCAAATTCCCTGAACTAACACCACCCAGACATTTTCATTCCAAACAAATAATTAGCTGAACTGTGTGAATTAAGCACTCCAAAACTATTTTAGCCATTCATCTGTTGCATGCTGAATCCAAGCATGTCAGCTCACCTCCCTACTCTGCAAAGAAATGAGAAAAATATCTTCATTCTTACTAAACTGCTTTGGGAGACAGAAAAAAAGCACTGTATCAAAACTAGATATTATTACTGACATACTCTGGTACTCCTTATTCAGACCTTAATTTCAGCAAGAGTGTGCCTCAGTAACCCCCTAAAGACAAAATGAAAGTAATATGAAATTACTATGGGCTATATCATACTACTAATATTTGAGTAAAAACCCCTGCTTCAATCAGAAGGGAGTTCTGTTTGAGACAGACATATCATATCCCAAAATCAACAGAATATTTCCTTATGGAAAACTAAGTGGAACACAGAGGATTTATTAACTAAAATAACACAATGAATCAATTTGTAGAAGTAATTTATATTAAAAACAAGAAATCAGAAGTATTTTTGTAACTTCTTTTAAATATATCCAAACTTATTTAAGAAGCCGTTTATTTTCCCCTACTGTTCTGCATTTAAAAGACAGAGTAGAATCTGGAGTACATTCTCCATCACCCTGTATATGAAATTAAAAATAACATTAGTAGTCATTTGAAAACAAGTAAGATATCTAAAAAGAAGTGGAAAATCCATCTGTGCTGTTATTTCATTAAATGCAAATAGAATTATACCAGGTAATGCTATGGCTATGTCTTCTTTATTTTCTGATTATTTTGGAAAGTCAATAGAGAAACTATGACTAAGGTGCATAAAGCTTTCTGTTCTCCAGCTCAATCCCACACTTGGTACTACTTTAGTTTCACAGTTATTGATTTGGGTTATTTCCTTACTATCACCATCCTATCTGTAACATCTCTAAGCAACTGTTTTTAATAAGCGAGTCTTAAAAATATATCAGGAACTGCCCTTGAAAGGTCAGATCCAAAATCACTAGTAGAAAGTATACTGCTTTTTTTTCACACACTAACACACACGCACACGCACGCATACCCACCCACACCCACCCACCAACATAAGGTGAACTTTAGGGTAGCCTTTTCTTCACTGATGGACACAGAATGAAGGTAACATATCTTTTGCCAACATTAAATTTGTGTGAACAATTTACTGAAACTAAGAGAAAGAAGCATACTCTGAAAATTAACGAAAGACCTCCAAGTCTCCAAATGTGTGGATTTAACAACTTCTGATTTGTAAAGCAAACAAGGGAAAGTGGTGTAAAAATCCAGAACACATAAACTGAAGCTGAGGCCTTTCACAAGATCAAGACAAGATAGATGACAACCTGTAACGGTGTATCTTAGGGCTCCATGACTTCAGTTTGGAATTCGGATGCTTGTATTTGCAGTAAATTAAACAAAGCTGAACCCATCTAGAGAAAAAAAACAGCAAATCAAATTATCTTCCTTTTGCCTAAGTGTTATCAATGATGGAGCCTCCCTCTGTTGTGTCATGCAGAGTTACATATAGGCATTTCAAATTATGTAATAGCTAAGAATCCTATGTCATAATCATCATAAATGGTAACAACACAGCACAATGAAAACTCAGTAATATGAGCAAAGATCAAATTGCTGTGCTGCTCTTAGTGTTTTCAACAGCAAAGAAAGCCTCCAACAAAAGTTAACGGTTTGGCTCGCAATATTGAAACGATAAGATGGGAAATATATTCACAATGTATATTAAACTTTGATAATTTGGGAGTTTCATCTTCTATTCATAAAATTTAAAAAATGTTAATTAGGATTTTACGTTACTACAGCACATTTAATCTATAATATGCTGCACCTCTTGACGAGCATTTGCTAAAATAGAACATAAAAATAATTAGCTTGAATTGCAGCTTCCAATTCAGACCTGAAACACATCAACCTGGAGTATTTTCAGCCTCACAGCCAAAATACTGCTGGCAACACAATTAAAACTAGAAGGCTGTAATTATGGGTGAACTTCAGAAGGTTCAAAGTTTAGTTCAGATAAGCACCCAAAAGTCACCATTTCAGTGATCCACTACCAAATGCTCATTAAGTGGTGCAGCATGTTATGAATCACAACATGCTGAAAGAATGTGAAATAGAATCTGAAGCTTAAGTCGTACATTTGTATTATGTTACCAGCATTCTTTCCTAAATATTGGGTGCTTATGTGAACCTTATGGAAACTACAGAAGCCCCACAAGGTCAATCACCTCCAAGCAGCATCTTCCCTTTCAAATCCATTCAGCCTATCATATGTTTATTCCAACCACATTCCAGTATCTGGAATCTCATTACTGCTTCTACCATCCTCCAATGCACGCCTCCTGATTTGATCACTAGCTTCCTCTTGCACTTTTCAAACAGCTTTCATAAGATCCAGGCACACTGGCGTTATGTCTGTGTCTCTTGTAAAGAGAGAGAAAGAGGGAGAGAAAAGTGGTTTGGAAACAAGATAGTCCTAGGAAAGAAGAAAGGGGACTACAGGACCTTGATAGAAAAAGACACAAAAAGGATGTAAACCAACTTCATTATTCAGAAAGAGGATTTCCCTTGGCTATACATATCCATATATATATATATATATATAAAAAAAGAGGGAACAAAATTCACTTTAAGAATAATAAAGCTGAAAGTGTTTCAAATGTTAATTACAGCACAATCCTGTAAGCCCTTATACAAGAAAAACTTTAATAATTCTAAACACAAAAGGCCTGCACAATATTGATGAGAGGTTTTGCACTTGACTGGCAAGACCTTAAGAAATAAAAAATAATGGAAAAGTTGATAAAAATGAGAGAGTATAATACCAGGATCTAAAATTCCTCTCTTCACCCACACGTACTTTTAACACCAAATTGTGAGCAACATAATAGAAATCTATCTGGTCGAACTACTTATGCCTTGCTAACAATCAGTATAAAGTGACTTAGCCATGGTATGACATCTGAAGCTGGAGTGAAAAAAGTCACTTTTCAGTGAGTTACTAAGTACCATGTACAGATTCAACTGAATGCACCATCACAGTCACAGCATCAATGGGTGAGGGAACAAAAGAAAACTGGTAGTGCTAGTGCAAAGACATACCAGTGGCTCCTCTGTCTTTCCTTTGAAAAAAACCAGCTTCCAGAATCTGCTTGCCCCTTCCTATAAAAACCCTACATCAAGCTGAATCTGTCTCTCTTTTTAACTGGAGTAAATCACATAAGCGTTTCATGACAAAAGTGACAGTTTAATTCAGAAACATTAAAGTTTGTATCACCTGGTTACAAGGGTCAACTGTAATTCAGGCTTTTTTGCCCTAGAAGAAATACCGTAGAACCATTGCACATAGCAACTTGCTTACTCTCCTGGATTTGAAAGTTAGCTGACCAATGCTGTTTTGTTTTGGTCACTACTAACTAATTCAGTTGAACTATTCTGTCTCGGAATTGGCATATGGGAAACTCGGAAGTAATGAGGGTATGACAACTGCATGCCCTGTATTTCTGCAGTCAGCACTTTCCCAGCAACTGTCCATGAACAGTAATTAACTTTATGGTCAGTCCCCATTACTCATTAAAAACTTCATAGAGACAACTAATGCAAGGGAGCTACTGAAGGACTATCTTCATTCAACCTGTTTACAAGCAGTAACTTCATAACTTGTCCTCTATCTGTCCTCCAAAACACACTAACAGAATATGAATAAAAACTGGTATTTGAGTTTAAAGCAATTTTCATTGGCAAACTAACAGGAAAACTTAATTGCAAACATAAGACCACGATAAAGAAGAGAGCTCCCTGTCTTCAGCTAAAAGCCATTACCCGACGTGTTAAACTCTAGTGTGAAATATAAAAAGCGGTCCTGCTGATTTCAGTGAAGCCATGTATGCAAAGGAAAGGAGAGTTTGTTCCCTTTTCCCCCTACTCGAAGTATTTACTGACACCAATGACGGTGGAAAAGCATAGAACACTATCTCTGAAACCCATGCTAGCAGCCAACAGCTTCACAGATCATAAAATGCACCACAGCAATATCAACCATATGCATAAAGTATTAACTGCTATTAAAATGTCTGAGACTTTAGCCTCTGTCCTAAAAATGTGGGGACCAGCTCTAAAGCAAAGCATTATTTTGAACCACAAAATCTGTAAGTTACAGTCAGGCATATTCCAGGTATTATGTAAACTCATAAAACAGAGAAATTCAAAGTCAAGACTGGAATTCTTTCCTGAGTTAACCCAGAGACAGCCAACTGTTATTAGGCAGATGCTCAAATGTTAAGGAGGTAAGGGAGTGAATGAAAAAAGTTCTCTTTACACTCACCTCAAAGAAAAGGATTGAAAAATATTCTGAAAGATCAGGGTATACAAACAGAGCAAAGAACTGAGGTACACTTGACAATCGGCAGAAGAGAATTCACACTGCATCATCCTAGATGTAGCACACCACACAGCTACATAAATAAACAGGAACTAGCACTGCTCCTCATAACCTCAAAAACTCCCATTGCAGTGAATCCAGTAAGATGCCTGGAAGCATATACTGCCTTTAGGAAAAAGCTATGCATCATTATTATATAGTGAAATTTCCATCATCACAATTTGGCATACTGTAACTCACAAATTTAATGGTCTCCTGAATCTGAAAGTGTATCCTAAAACTGAAATATTTTAAGTAGCTTGAGACATTGCCTCTCAATTCTTTATTCAAGGTATCTATTTCTTCACTTAAATTCTCTAAAATTGTCCTTGTATGAGAAATGGCGGAAAGTATAGTATCAAGAACAATGCACATGTTGCATTAGAAGGTTCACTGGCTATTCGCCAACATGTAGTTTCATTTTTTCAGCTCAAAGAGCTAAAGCATCTCTTTGAATTCTTGCCCAACTTAATGTGCTAAACAATACAGGGAAACCTGACCCACAGCCACAATGCTTTTACTGGAACAATCCTGTCTATAAGAGACTGAACAGTTTAATTAGGTCCAGTACTTAACAATCATATCAAAACAACTACCAAAGAGCTCCTTTTAAGGTCAATTTGGCTACTTGTCAGTAAATACACTCCCATAAAGGCAGAATCTTTCAGCCCCTTTAGTACTTTAGTTCTGATGCCTGAACCATTCAACACCTCCCCAACTATTTAACTTCAAGTTCCTAAGTAAGAAAGGCTTCAGGTACCTGAATGTGCAAAATTCTTTGCAGAAATAAACATACAGAAGGAATGGATGAGGAAATATGGGAGAAAAGGCAATGAACACAGATCAACATTAAAGCTACATGGCCAAAAGAGGTAACTTTTCTAAAGGTTAAAAATAAGACATTATGATAGAATTCCAAAGCAGAAAGAACATGAAGATTTTCCAAGTCACTTCTAAAAAAACCAACTGTCTTGACAGCTACACCAGAGCCCAAAGGAGAGCTGTAATTTTTGGCCTTTGAGCTGCGAGCCTGATTGTTTCTCTTGTCATGTCTCGCCATCACACATCAGTCAAAAACATGAGCAAGAGAAAAAGGCGACCAATTTTCTGAGATTTCCCTTTGGTTTAGAATTTATTTCCTCTGGGTCACTAAATCCCACTTTGGAAAGCCTGCTCTACCCCTTTTATTTCACTTTTTATTTCACTTCAAATAAAAAGTGCTAAAAGAAGTGCTAGAAAGCATTATTATACAAACTAGGTTCACCATTAATTAAGGATTTTTTTCTACGTTTTTTCGACCACAGTTGCACATGTGTTTGTAGAATAAGATCAACGAACTAGTCATGGCATCTTCACATGAATAGTACATCAAATAGGAATATCCAAAGCACTGAACTTTTTCCTTCTGATAATGAAAGAGTTGAGCAGAGTTTTCAACTTAGCTTTTCCTGCTATTTAGATCTAGCTTCACAATGAGTTCTAACACCCCTTCATATATCAATACATTTTTATTGTGTGGGTATTTTCCATCTGCACTACCACCTTCCAAAGACCCTTTTTTCCCCCCCTTTCAAAATTATCACTTAAGATCTGTATGATCATAATCATCATGACTGCATTCTCACAGCATTATGGCCACAGTGAGTAACATTTTTAAACACAGACGCTATTTTAAATTCATAATTTCTTAGAGTGGATATTACCAGGCTCCTACAATAATCTGTCATATTAATGCATGCAGTCTGAATCCTATTATTAAAAATAGGGTTTTGTTTTCTGAGACACTTATAAGTTATGCTCACATTCGTGACACACTGATGGAACAGTGAATTACACTATCAATTCAGAGGACTGGTAATATCACATGAAGACATCTTTTAACTACTGCCTCAATGAAGTGTTGACCTCTTTTTTTGTAACTATAAGGGAGTCCCAACAAAAATTCCGAAACAAAAAGAAAGCAGAAGGCAGAAAGCCAAGATCACCTACACATCTTCATTACTTCCAACTGTTTGTGGTTTAGAAACTGGTTTAAGAAAGAAACTGTACTGTGCAGTGTGATCATCACAACAACGATTATATAGTTTAACAATGTTTGAAAAAAATAACATATATGTGGAAAAGCCAGGTTTTGCACATTATTAACTTTCCAGTTTAATTTAAAATGCAGTATATCTCCAAAGGCTGTGCTATAAATCATGAATTAAATACCTGCAGATTTCCTTAGTCTGAAAATAAAGGAGTGTGTGTGCTAACAATTTGTAAGGGGGGAAAAAAAAGGTATGACTTCAATGTAGTGACAGAAAACAGGGCTCTTAAAGAACAGTGGCGGGAAGTGAGAATTTAAAAAGGAACAATAAAGGCCAAAAGAGGTTTGATGAGAGATTGGGAGAAGACCCAGTGAGCTAGTCAGCCAGCTACACACAGCTTTTAAATCCTCTGCACAATGCGATCTTCCAAAGATGCATCCCAAGAATAATAATGTATTTATCACCCCAGGGATATTAGAAATTGACTTTCTTTGTAGCTAGCCTTTAGAGAAGTAAATAGAGTATAAATTCAATGATTACACTGTTTTACTTGAATAATCAAAAATTAAATTATTATTAAAACTATTTACTTTTAAACCAATAGATATATTTTCAAGGTTTATTTAATTTAGTCTCAGCTGATTATTTAATGACAAGTGCAACAGAATGCATCCTTTTACTACACACTTTGGGCTGAAAGATTTTAAGTAAGTATTTACAAATTTATTACATAATGGCTTAAGTGTGCAGGCTTTTATTTCTACTGTAGATTTATTTACCTTAATTATTGCACACTGGTACTTGCAGTCAAAGCTTTGCTAGTATTTAGCTATTTAGTATACTATTCAGCTATCTAGCTTCATGTTCCTCTGCTCCCATGACCATAATCATAATTCATCTTTCCAAAAAGAGATCTGCACAATGTGAGAAACGATAAACTGAATGTCCAGGGGGAAAAAAAAAAAAAAAAAGGAAAACCAGACCTGACAAACCAATACAAGTACAAAAGTAATTTCAAAACGTAGCTTTAAATTGCAAAGTTAAAGCCAACACAACAGATTTCATGTTTCGGGGTTAACAGAACATGAACCTGATCTCGTTTAACTGAACACAAAGAAAATTCTGCAGTACATTTAACTAAAATCAGCAAAAAAATCCGTAGCACAGTTTATAAGGAGCATGATCAAGTGTTTTGGGCTCCCTTTTTTCCCTAAAATTAAAGAATACTTTCCCCAGCTCATTGTTACCCACATGTTTTGGTGTACAGTACAGACAAATGACTCAAGCAAAAGATGCAGCATAAGGATTAAAATGTACCCTTTGCTTATGTATGATGGCACCAGACATGCTATTGGAACTCTAACCCACAACTGCATCTAACTAACGATTTATGTTATAAAGGAATATATACAAATGACTAAGCAGAACACTCAGCATAAGGATTAAGACTTCTTACCCCATATTTACATTGGCGGGATGTTGCTCCATACTGGAAGCGACACTGTTCATCAGCATCATACACCTGACCTGGGGCCACAGCTGGATAAAGAAAGTCACGCTTGGGAGGCTCATTATCAAGGCAAGTACCACGGCCCGAACTGTTCAACATAAAGGACCAAATCAATTAGGAATTCTACTGACTGTAAATCACAGCAATGATATCATGTATCTAGTTCTTACTTTTAACAGCACTGGGTGTGAAACAAATATGATTGCAATAAACAAACAGTAAGATGGTACACCCATAGTAAAAAGAAAAAAATAATTAGAGGGAATTAAGAGATTAAAATAATTTTTCATCATTATTATTAACAAAAATGCGTATTTTAGATTGTGAAATAGATTTAATATATTATCCTTTTTTAAAGTGCGATAATTTCTGAGCCACACAAGACTGATTTTCATTTTAAGATTCCTATTTGTTTTCAGTGAAGAATAGCTACATTTGGTCATAGAATGACAAATAAACAAATTAAGCAAATAAAAGAAATTCAGTTTACCATTCTTAATGACTCATTTGATCCTTCAAAAAGCTAAGTACAATCTTACAGATAGATATGAGCAGCTCAATTGGTTTACATAAAACACATTCAAAATTCAAGATGATTAAATGTTTATAGGATAAGGAACTTAATATGCTCGCTTTTCTTCCATTTGAGTGAACAAAATAGTTACAGTGGTAAAAGTTTTGGAGGATCTTCAAATTTACCTATATTAGAGTGAGTAAAAAAAATTGTATGGAGTCAAGATTTTTTCCTATTTTATTAATAATACTTAGCTTTAAAAAATTCATGTTAGAACTAAGGTAACCACCTTTGTAAACTAATATTTTCTTCTTTCATATTCACTGTTTTGTTTGGTGGTTGGTGGGGTTTCTTCCAAAATATGGAATACCCCAATATTTTAGTGTAGCAGAATAAATAACAAAGAAAGCCAAATTCAGACAGAATTCTGTTCAGAAAAATTTGTACTTCGCTAAATAGAATTACTCAGTTTTGTTTAGTCAGTGTGCCTATGAAAGGATAGATGCTTTTTTACTTTCATTTCACATGTGAATAAGTGAGGATTTTAAAAGAATTCTTATGCCAACACTTCAAATTTTTTTTCCAACACTCCTACAAATTTTGCCAGCACTTATGGGTTTTTTTCCATATCTTTTCCATGTACTTTGCCAAAGGAACATAATTTCAGAAATGAATGTTCTACACAGTTTTTTGGAGATCTCAAATTTTCTATACTTTTCATCTGCAGATAAAAAAAAAAAGAGCAAGAAGCCTCCTTTAACTACACATTTTATGTTCTCATTTTAAACCTACTGTATTTAAATCTTTGAAATACTGCAATAAACCCCTTTGAAAAAAACCAAGAACCAAACAACTGCCGACCATTTCAGAAGGTGGCAAACAGCAACTAAGGCTACAACCAGATAAATACAGAAAAATATAACATACTCAGTTACTAATCCCAATGAATTTAGTGTCATTCACCTGCACATACACACTCACCCCTCCTTAGCTGAAATCTACCTTTAAAATATCAACTGTGTGGTTCTGGCATAAAGAATAATGTACTTGCCTTTTTGTTCTAGTTTTAACTATTGCAAACATATATATTTTCTAATAGCAGAGGTTGGGAAACTATCCTACATTCTTTTGAAATCTTCCAATGTTGCATTTTGCATGTATGAGGAGCACATGTTAATAATTCCAATACGAAAATAACTCAAATACAATATGATTTTTCTGTATTGTCTGGACCAAACTGCAGATAGGAACTTTGCTTAAGCAAGCAGTGGGAACTCTAGAATTTGACATCAGCTTAAGCTAGTCTTGTATATGATGGGAACATTTCCATAGATTCCAAAAGTGCAGAGTGCGGTCCGTAAACTGTGATCTTGCAAGCAGAGAGCCAAGGGCACAGCATTTTAAAACCCTCATTACTTTTGGTAACTCTCCCCAAAGGCATACGTACCCCTGCACAGATTAGATTACAGAATCAGATCTAAACCTTTAAATTCACCGAACTTGTAAATTAAAGTCTACACCTGCTCAACAAGACATATAATTGCAGAAATGTCAGTCAAAATCCTTGCAGTAAATACAAAAATATGCCTCTTCATCTTTAATGAGAGGATTTTCACCATAATGAAGTATTGTTGTAGTAGTAAAAAAGCAAGAAAATTACTACTGAGCAGTCATTCTGTTACCAGCTATCAGACTGAATATCAGCTATACGCCACCACCTCTCAGACTGAAAATTTCTCTCTTTCCTTCTGCTTCAGTTCTAGAATTTCTCTCAAGTAGTTGAACAAAACTGACACATTTTACAAACTCAGTGTGAGAACCTGACACCGTAATTGTGTGAATTGAAGTTTTTGGAAAAGAAATATCATGTGTTATAAAACACATCAATAAAACCAGGGACTTTCTATTTGTAATGAAAGGTCTCACCAAAGCTGTGCAAAGGATGAATACAGGCTGAGGACCATATAACCTTTCCAGACTTCTACTGGACTCAGGAACGGTGTAATACTCTTGAGTCTATGTTCTTGTTCTTCTCCCTTTCTCCTTGCTCCACCAAAGCAAAACCCAGATACTTAAGAAAAAAAATCTGCGAAATCTAGGGGAATGAACTAGAAGGGTGCAAGAATAATAATGGTATCAGAGCACTTTATAAACAGAGATCTAACAGTTATCATCAATCAGGCCGACATAAGTGAAAAAAAGCCCTTTGTGAAGATGTAAAAAAGACAACAGGAAGGAAAAGAAACTCCAAATACCTTAATTTCTGCAATTTTAGAAAATTTCTACTCACAATCTCTTTTTGTGTTTTGTGATTTTATCCTATATAGTAAGCATATACAAAGTCAAAAATCTTACAGGTTATCCCTGCAGAGCATTTACATTTTTGAACAGTGAGTGGACAAATCTTTAGTGTCTGCAATAGAAGTAAGATGATCTCAAACTCATCCTTACATTCTATTTACTCCACAAGATACCATTAGTACTCAAAGACTCTCATTTTCCTAATTTTAGGTTAATTAAATGAAGTTTTATGGGACACAGTGGGACTGCTTTCAATTATAAGATACCTAAGCTTGATGTCATTTCACCCCAGTATTCCAGTGTAGTGTCTCAAGAAATCTGGAGAGGTAAAACTCTTGCCTATATAATTTAAATTATTGCTTTGTATTTTAATGTCATAGGACAGCAAATTAATCTTCCCTTTGGAAGGACATCAAGGATGCTAGAGCATTCTGTGAGAGCTTGAGATCTCAAACATGCTATCATTGCTAACTGCTTGATCAAAATAAGAGCAATCAGGGATTCAATGTTAGAATCTTTACAGAATGAACAATGCAAAACTGAGGATCATCACCTCTGTTCAGAAAAGTGCTGTTGCATCCAACGCCAACAAAGAGAAAAATTAAAAACTGTGGACATAGACCTTTCATGCTCCTATTACAGCATTTACTCCCAAATATCTCAGCAACATGCAGACTACAACACAGCTCCTTCAATAGTTGAAGAAAATATCTGACAACACTGGTACTGAAAATAAGTTTTGAATGTTACAGAATTATCTCATTTGTCATAATGATGTAGAGTATAACGCAACCTATGATTAACAATAATAAATTGAATGTTATAAATATTTATAATTATCTTACAGTTAAACAATCATATTCATCAATATATGGCTCGTATAAATAATATTTTATTTACTTCTGTTACTACATTACTCATAAAAATACGGAGAAACAATAGAAAAATTTATTAACTACAAACATAGTTGCATTTTATACATATACATACACGTAAAATAATGAATTATTTACACATATGTATATATAAAAAACATTTGGCTCCTAACAGAATCTTTACTTCCTATTACATACTTTTCCTGAGTAAAAACTGATTTTTAGAGAGTACCAGGATATATTTCTATACGTTACAAAAGCTGCTTACCTTGACATTAATGAATAAACTCTGCAGATTGCTCAACAGTCTACAGATGACAACATAAATATTTGCAGGATCAGGGCATAAGTAATGGAAGTGTGACTTGGAGTGATATGTTTAAAATCAAAATGAACCAGAATAGGATTACTAACCTAAAACATTATTGAATGTTAGGGAAATTCAGATATTGATGTGGATTTACCACTCAGTCTCATGATAAATTCTACTTCTTTCCAATATTTTATGTAAGGCTAGTTTTATATCTTTTTACCTATTTCATAGCAAAGGTTCTGATTTTGCAGTCTTTTAATAATAGTCAATTTTTCTTTGGTTTGGTAGTACATAATGTGCCATTTCTTTAACATGTACTTTTGTCAACAATAAGGTCTATGTTCCAAAATGTTATTCTATTCCTATGAATAATTATCCAGCAGACATATTACCAAAAATCTATTTCTCTATCTATCAAAATCATTCACCTACCAAAACCTATTGGTACGTTGCCTTGAGAGTTTGAGAGATATTAAGCTATAAAATATTGAGCCAATTTGTTGTTCTGTATTTATTTCATCAAACATTTTACACATAAGTTAACAGGAATCTGATACTGACTCTGCTCATTACAATTTCTTTACATTTAAATAAACCAAGAGGTAAACAGAGTAATACTTGCAAAGCCAATGCTCAAAAACATACTGCTAGCCCATGATTACAGAAACTTTAAAAGTAAAAAATTTTAAAACTTTTTAATTTTTTTTTACCTGGGAAGCCTTTAAAGCAAAACATAAGATTTTCAAAGTTTCAGAAATCTACATTAAACGGGGACATATGCTCTTTATTCAATTATCTGTTAGACAAAAAAAAACCCAACTAGTAAACTTTAAAGAAAAAAGAAGCCAAGTATAATCCAAAGTGTAGGTCAACAGGTAACACTGAAGGTACATTTTCCTCCAATGATTTGTAGAGAGAGAGATAAAATTTTTATATGATTGATGTGACCTTTTATTTCAAAACTAGTCTTGGCTTGTATGTTTTTTAAAAGTTAATTTAGAGTTCTGGAGTACCAGGAACTGGTCAATCTGCCATAGATAGGATATGAGGCATATATACATGTAACGTATATTTATCTTGTGTATCCACTTGTATGTCCAAGATTCTTGGGTAAATGATGTCTGGGCCCAAACACTGGATAATTTCTTATATTATCTATGTGGGCTTGCTTGGACCAAGTTAGTTTTGGCTCCTTTTCAGAGTCAGAAAGGTTTAGTTTCAGATCTAAATCCTGCTGTATGGCAATCCTAGACTCTCCAAGAATTTCATGTGATAGATCTTATTCAAATACTTTAAAGACTCTCAGTTCTTCTCCATTCATCTTCAAAAGACAATTCTGCCTTTGAAAGACAGAGTTGGCCATCTGGCTTCTTCTATCACCTTCTCCTATCTGATACTGCTAAGATTAATAAAGTACAACCCCAGAAGTCACCCAGATTTTGTTATTACAAAACATAAAAGTAACTGAATAAAGAGTTCTAAGCAGAAAGCTCTCTTCCTTAACATCTAGGTATCTATATGGCTCTATACGCACACTGTATAGATACATGCTGGATATTATGAAACTTGCATGTTATATATACTATATATATACACATATACACATGCTGCATGGAATGAAATTTACACTAATTGGTTTTCAGTCACAAACAATATTTTTAGGCTTGGTTCACTTCTCATCTGAACAGATATTAAGGGTTTCCACTCTCCTCACAGGAATCTCTGCTCCCGGACACTGCTCTACCACTCTTCAATTCTCAGTATTTCTGCATTTAATTCTATAAAGTTTAGAGAAATTTAAAGTCATCGCAAAGCACTTATCAGCAATTCAGCTGATAAACTGAATTCAATCAATTTTTCACTTTAGCATAAAGCTTGAACAGGTAACAGCTATTATGTGCTAGAAGGCACTTTTATTTATTTTTTTTTGGCCATTTCAGAACCCGTGCTGGGTGGCCATCCTCTTGAGAGTTCTGATAGATCTATTAGCAATACATAGCTTTGCTTTGTCTTACTGTCATCCTCTGAGCCACATTCATCCTCTATCCAGCCATCCTGCAAAATAAATGGCTTTCCCAACTAGTGCCTGATGAATTGATACCTTCCAAATGATACTAAATGGCTATTTCTCACTAGCCCCAGTCTCGAGAATTTGTTTCGGGTTGTAGTCTTGAGAAAGAGAAGGATAAAGGTGAGGCTCTACTTTGAGTGTCACCAGGATGACTTCTGTGTCAAAATGCTTCCACCTGATTATAATGGACAATGTAGTATCTCCACTACAAAATGGCACAGAGTGCAAAACTGCTGTAGCAAGTGGTAACCCAAGCTGGTAAACTAGTAAATCCACATTTACCTACCTTACCATATAATACTGTGAACACATACTGATCTTCTAGTGAAATTCATTCCAGCTGCAATATTAGCCCTGCCCAAACTTGTATCCAGATCCAAGCTGATAAATCTAAAAGGTGGTGTGGTATGCCAGCCATTCAGACTCACGTTCTCAGGTTTCTACTTGGGTATCTGCATTTTATCGCATCATGCTCTACCATTCTTGTTAGACACAGCTAAAACAACCCTAAATTAGCCATATTCATTCATCCTTGTTTGTAGTCTACTGAGCCCTGTCCCAGCAGTTTTCCCATTCTTGAGGAAAAATGGGAGGAAAGGGGGGCAGAGTCTAATCTATCTGGAATAAACATCTGGGGACACAGATGACAACACCTTGAGGCTTTGCCTCTAAAGCTCTAAATCAGCATTTTCCTCATCTGTCACTAAGTTATGAAGCATTAGAAAAAAAACTGAACCATTTTTCCTGTCTGAATGCACTGTTCTGCTTTTATAGGAGCAGTCAGGGAATTGCTACTGCATGACACGCGCTATTTTACTTTGCTTCTTGATAACTAGGCATTACTATAACAGAAAAGTATCTGCTTTTTAAAGGTGTTCTGCCTTAAGGAGAGGTGTGAATGGGCATAAAGAAATGATCTAGGGCTCTGACATCTGTCCTGAAGGTACCTGTGTAACTCTGTCTCAACAGCTTCCTGCTGTCATTGAGGAGATGACCTGAAAAGCTCAGGAGAAAACCAGGAACTGAATAAAAAACCTACAGTTCTGTTTTATGACAAAAAAACCCCAACTATTTTAAGAAAAAAAAAAGTATCAATTAATTTCTAGGATATTAGAACCACAAATAATAATAAGAAAAGATTTATAATGAACAGATCATGTTTGAGAAATCTGACATTTTTAAAAATAGATTGCAAAATTAGTAGATGAAGGAGAAGTTATCTTTGGCTCTTCATATGTTAATTTAACACAGTATCCTATACAATTGGAAAATCTATTCATAACTGCAACATGTAAAATTGAAAAAAATAACACCTACATTCCAGGTTACAAAAATACAGCTGACATAGTATAAAAGATAATTCATTACTGAAGCTGCTATGTAGATTTTTTTTTTTACTCTAGCTCAAATACCACTTAGTATCTTCAGTAATGATTTCTTTACAAAATTCACAGATGGTAGTAATTTGAGTAGAGTTGCAAACACTGGCAATGATAGAGAAGTATCCCAAAAAACCTGAAGAGACGAGAACTATGGGAACAGATTCGTGAGAGTACTATTCTGGCTTTAGGTTAACATAACTACAACTTCACTGGCATCCCACAGACCTAAAAACACATCTTAACAGTGAAACAAACCAAGGGAATGGAAAAGAATAATGGAAATGCTAACAGTAAACAATAAAATAAACTCAAAAATTAAACATAAGGTAGACTAGGCACAAGCTAGACATGTTTTTAACTGACAGTAAAAATTTGAAAGAGCACTGCACGTATATCGAGCAAATAAACAAGAAGTTTGTTCAGGCTGAAACTTAAATCTGTATGGGAACTTTATGAACAAACGTTCAGCTCTATTACATTTGCAGCATAACAAAAGACACTGAATTTTACCAGTTTTCTTTCTCTAAACCTATAAATAAGAAATGACTTCTTAACTCTGTTGGATTATGTCTTCAGCAGTAGATGACCTATTGTCAGGACAATTATGGGATCAAAATGGAGTTCAGAGGAGAGCAACAAATAGAAGCAAATGAGAGAGAGAATACAACTGTAACAGTAGGAAACAAACCCTCAAGTGCTACAAGAAAATGTCTGAACTGTAAGCTTAGAATGGGAACTACTAATCTGTGAAATAATATCTCAGAATAGATGCAAAAGATGTATTCTTTGTCATAGTTAAAACTACTAGAAAGACTACTAATGGGAACAGTGTTGAATTATCAGAAATTATTGGCAATGATAAAACAAAAATACCCTGTGTATTTTTTTTGTAACAGTAGGATTAAATTAATACATATATATATATATCTCCTGAGAAAATCAATTGATATTGTGAGAAAGTTGTATTAGACATGTATGTAAGGATGATTAATTCAATGCGCTTTACCTCAGACACTCATCTTAAACACTCCAGTACAAAAAATTTTGTGTGTGCATAGTTCAGTGGGATGACAGAAAATCACAAAACCATAGAATGGTTTGGGTTGCAAAGGACCTTAAAGATCATCAAGTTCCAAGCTGCTTGACATGGGCAGGGACACCCTCCACTAGACCAGGTTGCTCAAAGCCTCATCCAGTCTGGCCTTGAACACCTCCAGGGATGGGGCATCCACAGCTTCCCTGGGAAACCTGGGCCACTGCCTCACCACCCTCACAGAAAAAAACACATCTTCCCAATATCTAATCTAAATCTATCCTCTTTGAGCTTAAAAATGTTACCCCTCATCCTATCACTACACTCCCTGATAAAGAGTGCCTCCCCATCTCTCCTGTAGGCCCCCTTCAGGTCCTGGAAGGCTGCATTAAGGTCTCCTCAGAGCTTTCTCTTCTCCAGGCTGAACAACCCCAATTCTCTCAGCCTGTCCTCATAGGGGAGGTGCTCCAGCCCTCTGACCATCTTCATGGCTCTCCTCTGAACTCTCTCCAACAGGTCTACATCTTTTTATGTTGGAGGCCCCAGAGCTGATCACAGTACTCCAGGTGGGGTCCCACAAGAGCAGAGTAGAGGGGGAGAATCACCTCCTTTGACCTGCTCGTCACGCTTCTTTTGATGCAGCCCAGGACACAGTTGGCTTTCTGGGATGCAAGCGCACACTACCAGCCCACGTTCAGCTTCTCATCAACCAACACTCCCAAGTCCTTCTCCTCAGGGCTGCTCTCTATCCACTCTCCACCCAGCCTGTATTTGTGCTTGGGATTGCCTCAACCCACATGCAGGACCTTGCACTTGGCCTTGTTGATCTTCATTAGGTTGGCATGGGCCCACCTCTCAAGCCTGTCCAGGTCCCTCTGGATGGCATCCCTTCCCTCCAGCGTGTCCACCACACCACACAGCTTGGTGTTGTCAGCAAACTTGCTGAGGGCGCACCCAATCCCACTGCCCATGTTGCCAACAAAAATGTTAAACACTGGTCTCAATACTGAACTCTGCAGAATGCTTCTCGTCACCTGTCTACACTTGGAAACTGAGCTGTTGACTGCAACTCCTTGAGTGTGATTGTCCAGCCAATTTCTTATCTGTCAAGTGGTCCATCTGTCAAATCCATGCCTGTCCAATTTAGAGACAAGGATGTCGTGTTGGACAGTGTCAAATACTTTGCACAAGTCCAGGTGCCCTAACCTGCTACAGTAACTGAAGATTAAGTTTTTCTTCCATCTTAACAGCACCAACATTAAACATCTGTCTCTGCCCCCGACTCTACAAGGAGCTTCAACACCTCTTCCGACTAATTTAGTGATTCTCTGCATTGTGTGGGAAGCTACATTTCAACCAAGCTAAAGAAAATTTATCAGTCTGGATGGGTGTTTTCAGGTCAGATTCAGAATAGAACACTTTATTCTGAGGTTAGATCCCTGAAAGAGGAGGAGAAGCTCATTCTGTTCTCAGGAGTCTCATGGTTATACCACTTCACTGGTTTAAGTCCATCTCCTAAAATATTGTGAGTGTTTGAATTATTGAACAACCTTTGTTTCTATTTCTTAAATTGACGACATCAAATCTGCCAACCAACTACCATTTGCTCCCACAAAGCCTGTCTTAATGCTATTTAAAAAAAAAATCTTGTTATTAATCTGTTCTCAGTAAATTCACAGTTCTGTGTTTGTCTTCCACAATTTAAAACACCTGTAAAGGCTTCATTGTACATCGTATGTACCAACGAATACAATGATATAAGCACATTTTTGAGACTAATGTATTTTGACTGTTTACATTTTTTCATACAGAAGAAAAATTTCAGGTATCAACCTACTTCCGGACAAAAATCACCACAGAAGTATAGGTGATCTATGCCATCTTCTCAGCAATGGTACCAAAGAACATTGACAGATAAAAACCCACAAGACTGCATGAAAAAGCTGGAGAATTAAATGGACAAGGAACAGGGCTACAACCTTGTTCCCTTAGCTATGATTCCCTCACATTATGCACGTATTTAAAAAAAAATACTTCCCACCATTCATAGACAAATTCCACCCTTCTTTATTTTTCACCCTCAGATTAATGAAGTAATAAGATATGATAATCACTTCAAAATGTTTTGAATAGCTTAAAAATTAGAACTCTAAGGTCAGGAAAGGAACAGAAGCTTTTATCATTACATAGAAAAAGTGCTCTACAAAGTAAAAATCTTAAGTGACTTGCTATATTTGTCCATTCTAAAAATGTAAACGATGAGAAAAGGTCATTATATCTCTACCATTTACCCTGAAAGGTGTCAATTTTTTGAAAACTCATTATTTTTCTTGAGAGATTACTTACTCTAAAAAGCTAGTGATGTAATCCCGACTGCAGGCTGACCAAGAAAAAGGGTTGGTGTTTGCTGTAATATGAGCTGCCATCAACTTTGCTGCTTCGTGACCTTTGGTCCCACAGGAATTTCCAATTCCATCATGATTCATACCAAAACTGCCCAAAAGAGGAGAGAAACAGCCCATCACTTTTCTACAGCATCAGACATCTCTAAAAACCTCATGTCACCTTTACAGAAATAAAATTGGACCTAAAAGAACACAGTACAGTAGAATTCTTAAGTGGAGAATCAGGATCAGTTAAGTTCTGTTTATTTTATGCAGATCTCAGAATACTGCACAATTACATAACTTTCTTTTCTCCCACAGACTGTTGAAGGCATTTTACTTATTTTCTAAAGCTTTTAAAGAAACTTTAACAATATTCTTGCAAGACAAATACAGAGCACTGGGTCCTTATTTGGTATTGTACCTGGGTAAGGAATATACAGTATGGCAATAACACTTGGATTAGTAAACAAGGACAAACAGAGAATAGGTGACATTGCTGTAACAGTACAGTATAAGCACACAGCAGCCAGTGATAATTCAAGCAGTAAGAGGTTTTTGCAATTGCCAGGGCCATGCTGTATGCACACTCCCTCTCTGTATCACTCACAGAGTGACTTGGAGCCCTTCTGTTAGAGCTCTGCTTTGTCATAGAACATCAAAATTAGGATGACTAAAAATCATCACAAAATACCGCAAAAAACAACTGTGTGGCACTTGGCCAACAGATGTGTCCAGGCAGCAAATTAATTAACTTCTAACAAAGATTATATGACTCTGCAAAAAGAAACAAGGCAAAAGAATCCTCAAGTCTTAGAAATACTGCGCCACTGAAGTACATCATTGGAGCTACAGATTATGAACATAACCATCAAATTAAAACTAGAAGTCAATTCACAGAGTATCCATTTGAAAAGACTTTCATTACAGACTATCTTTAAGTAATTACTACTGTTACTCCTAAACAACCAACAATGTTTACCTGACTCTCCTGACATAAATAAAGTACCTGAACACAATATTTCTTAACAGTATGCATGCTCAAAAACACCGTTTTCTTAGTTTGCCTTTGATTAATTTCCATTCAATCACTTGGGAGAAACTTATTTCTTTAAATATTAACCTTTGGTCAAATTTGTTCCTTCTTCCCAAATCTGGCACAAAGATCATGAAATCAGAAGGACCGATAGTGGGACATGCAGGAGCCTCCCTCAACATGAGACAGAGTAGTTAAAGGGAGTGCCAAAAGTGAACTTCTGCACAACCCAGAGCAGCGAAACTGTCACTTCTTGTAGTATCATACAAAGAGGTCAGTCTTTGGAGCCTTCTGTATTAGAAATGTTAAAAAGCCTGACTCTGATTCCTTACACATGATTCAGGAAAACGGCTCTGTTGAGGCACTCCATTTTGATTTTCTAGAAACTTCTAGGACTGGCTGCCAGAAGATACAAATGGTGGTTGATTAAAGGCTGGCCATTTATCTACTGACAATACCACTTCATACCACCTTCTTTACTAAAAACTGTGATAGCAGTGTTACATTAATTTGAACATATTGCTCCAGAATGTGGTTTAAAAATCCGAGACCTTCATGTTAGTCTAAGTTTCAATATACTGGGTACTGTTTCACCTCTTCAGCTGATCATAACAACCTACAAACTTAAAAGTACAGCTAACCATTCCTCCCACACCCCATTAATTGCATGGTTACAAGAAAAGGAACATCAGGGAATGATGGATGTTTCCTACAGCCTGGGGAAGGACTTTATAATCAAAAAAGCATCACTTCCTTGCCTAGACAATGTCTCTTTACGGTGTCTAGCCTGTAACAATGCCTGCATGCATGTAGTTCTGTGTATCACAGCTCATAAATGCAGAAAGCCATATGCTACTATACATGGGAAAGGTCCAACTTACACCTCAGATGATTATAACATCAAAAGAAGAATACCCCTCCCACATAAGAAACACAGCTTTAAGAACACCTCCTCTGTGCAATGTATGTATTATAATAAGAACTTCAGACCAGTGCTAATTATTACGATCGATCTTCAATTTTGGTATATTTCGGGAGGGAAGAACTTAGATGTTCAATGCAACAAGCTGAACCAGAATTTTACAATGAAAAATGTACTTTATTAACCTAGTTCTCAACTGCCATCATTTCGTAGAATTAGGGGTACTTCAAATAGAAACATTTCCTTCTGAATTGCCTTTGTACAATTTCTTAAAACAGAAAACTGGTTTTTAATAATCTCTATGAGTGACTCCTTTATAGAAATGGGCATGTGGTTATTTGGGAAAGAGCTGAATTGGATCATGATAACTATATCTGATATCCAGCTTATCCCCAGTTAGTGTATTCGATTTGTCAAAGAAATGAGAGACTTAAGTAGGTGGAAAATGAAATTTGTATCTTTTGGGCCTATAAAAAAAGAACAAACTTTGCAGTTTAATAGCTTGCTTTCCTCTACAAGCTCTCCTGGTGAATAAGATGATATTGCTGATGGTGGCAGTGGTATGCCTGATAAAAAAGCATGTCTGTGAATGGACAGTGCAATTCCTGATGCAAACAGGAACGGAATGCCTTTTCATGAGCTGATGGTATTCTTATTTTTTATAGATATTCATTCAGCTACTCCCTTCCAAGAAGGCTCTTCTACGTGCACTTCTACGTGCCCCTGCTTCTAAATTTAGGAGGACACTGATCATTAGGTGCAGGTAACTTTTTCTGATGCTTGGAAAGGGGTTTTGCAATTACTGTCAGCTATTTCCAAAGATGGTAGTGGCAGCATGCCCTTACAGCCCAGTAATTTGCACTCCTATGGCCAGGATTGCAGATGAAAACACATTTCTGTCCAAAGTACCAGTTCTATTTCCATCAGAACATGATGGTTATATTAGGCCATCATTACATTGAACTATGTCTTTTACAAAAGCATGATTACGATTAGATGGGGGTGGGAAGGCAGTGAAGAAAGGAAGGGACATAAAATACTCTTCATGGAACCACTGTTATAATTTATTTACCTTTTTCAAGCTCTCTAACAGATGCAGACTGCTATTTCTTTCAGTGGCTTAAAGAGTCTGTCTAAACCTACCAGTATAATTCTGTCTTTAAAAGAACAGCCAGGTGAGTGAGGAGAGTGTGAAAAGTCTTCTCAGGTGACACATAAGTTTTTATATGAAGTGACCTTTCATCTACCACTTCAAGGAAAGATGTTTAACCCAGCAACTTATTTTTTTCCAAGCATTATAGCTCTGCTTAATTATGGTGCAAAAGAGCACCTACACGACATTTAAGAATTGTGCAAAGCAGCAACAGTATGAACTCTAAAATCATAACTGAAACCCTCTTGCAATTTCTCTATAGTTTGTAAAATTCTTAAAAAATAATAACAAGGCAGCACATTTGAAAATGTCCTTGCCTGTTTCATTTACTAACATCTTTAATGGAACAGATTCTTTTTTCATTGGCAATCTATTTTTCCTTGTATCTGAAAAAATTATCTGAGGAATTTATTTGTAATACACATCAAACTTAAGATCTGACCTCAAAAATCACAGGGGAGGTAACTACTAGTCTCAGCTGCATTGAATGAAACAGAAATACACAACCAGAGACCCTGGAGTATAAGCAGAGAAAAGGATGGGAACATAAACTTCTCGTCTACCCTTTGTTTATCTTGTGAAGGAACAACACTGCAGGTCCCTGCAGTTTCATTTCTATTTCAGATGAGGTTACTAATTTGTTGAGTCCTTCTAAACTATGACAGTTATGGCTCCAAAACACTGATGTAACTGAAATGACAGCAGTTATTTTTGTGAGACAGCCAGGATGCTTCTGTCCTGATTTATTATCCAAATAATTAAGATCCAAAGAAGACAGATCCAAACCAATCTGAATGCTCCTCAGTACAGTTCACTGAAGTTTACTTTGTATACCACATTCTTTTGTAGCACAGAACTTATCTGAAACATGCTACTCAAGTGAACTGCTTTTTCTCATTAACAATCAATTACCTCTTCTTTCTAAAGGTAGTGCTGATGATCTGCATATCAAATAATTTCCTAGCTTACTTAGGGTTGGGAGCATTCAGAACTGCAGAGAATGCATGGTTCCTTTCTCTAAACACAACAGGATAGGTCAAAGTGGAAAGTATTGGCTCAATTCAGGAAGGGAACTTCTGAGCTCAGATTTCCTTCAGAAATTCACGATGCCCTGAAGGTTATGACAGCCTTCCTCTTCACCTGGATTTATTCTTCTTCTTACACTTTTGTTAAGACCCGTGAAGTGTTACTACATTCAAACTATTTTAGTATTTTCAATTCTAAACTTAAAATATTTCACAGATATTTAGACACAAGCCTTTTTCATATTGTAAATACAAACATGTCACAGAAATCAGAACTGTTTTTCTAGACTTACGTTTAGGACATTTCATTTTACATGCACAAAATATTAAAATTGAAGTCCCACTGAAGACTTTTTAATAGAAGTTGCGTGCTTTTATACCTGCAGTATTACAAAGGCAGACACAAAACATGTTCCTTTAACAAAAACAACCAGGATCAGGGGGCAGGGTGGAGTGGGGCAAGAGAGCAAGAATACGATTTTGTATGGTCTTTATGTGGCTTGTCCAGGCAAAAACTGGACACATTTTGTTTTTGTTTTTTTAACTAAAAAAGTTACTTAAACTGTCTCTAAAAATTTAAGGCATCGCACTCAGTCAATCCTAGGCATCTAGAATGGACAAATTTTAACTTGTTCTGACTGGTGTTGATGTGTTCAGACATGGTAGATTTGAGATGGTCTGTCAGCCCTGCTATAGTTGAAGATGGAAGACATCATCATCATAGCTAAAACAGTGACGGACAGCATCAACTGGAGAGCTGTTCCTGCGAGAGCCAACAGGAGGTAGTGTACAATTCTTCCTAGTTGGTTTCACCTTCTTTTGAAAGCCATTTTGAAGTTTGGTATATGTGTCTCTATTACTTTGGACTGGAGCATTTTCCTTCTAGTTGCTCAAGACACACATTCCTTAACACACATTTCTTCTAGAAAACACCTCACCCAAGCTCAGGTCCTACAAGGCAGCTGAGGTTTGACTGATCAAACGTGATGCTCAATGATGGCTGAAGATTAGAGGTTTCTACTCCAGCAGTAATAACAACTTTCTGATGTGGGAGGAGGGGTATTTATGCTATTCTTTTTACTTCACATGCTAAAACAAGACTTTTTTTTAAAGTGCCAGAATTGCAGGCACCTTTTAGCTGTATCAACTAATTCAGAACTAAATACATGTTTGAAAGTATTGTTTTTCTTCTTCATCTTGAAGCCAATTTACTCTGTTAGACTGTATCTTATAATTTCTTACACCTTTTTTCCACCAAGATATGACTGCCAAACTCCCCTGAATTTCAATTCATTATGTCTTCTGTAAGTAAAGACAATTTTGATTTTTCAGAAACTACTTTAGGCACCAGGTTTTTCTTCCTGCTCCTTCTGTACAGCCTTCAATAGCCGTCTGTCATTAGTAAATTATTTTCTTACTCGAAGTTTTATGGGCTAGGTTCTAAGCCTAGTCCACTATCCTCATGTGTTGACATCTTTTTTTTTTTTCTGACCTTTTGTTTGTTCTTTTTCACTTTGTTATTTAGTTTCCAGATTCCGCTAACTCCATAGGACTGCAACAATAATGGCACAATGCCTTTTAGGGATACACCCCTTTAAATGTAACCTGGTATTCCTTATCAGTTCAAATAAGCATCCTGTACAGCATGCATGGGGCAAGCTAGGCATTTCAGAAAGTATCCGAGTCAAAAAGCCTAGAGCAGAATGCCACCTAACTCAGCTGGTAAGGAAACAGAAAACGGGACTAGATCTTAAGTCCTACAACTTGTCTGAGCGTACAAGCATACCGAAGCCTGCAAATAGTTCCTTTCTTCACAGAATCACAGAATGTTGGGGATTGGAAGGGACCTCGAAGGATCATCTAGTCCAATCCCCCTGCCGGAGCAGGAACACCTAGATCAGATCGCACAGGAACGCATCCAGGCAGGCTTTGAATGTCTCCAGAGAAGGAGACTCCGCAGCCTCTCTGGGCAGCCTGTTCCAGTGCTCTGTCACCCTCACTGTAAAGAAGTTTTTTCTCATATTCAGGTGGAACCTCCTAAACTTTCTTCATTAAGAAGAAAAAGTCAAACTTCACTTGACAATGCTGGAGGTACACATTCAATTTTTACTCCTGCCATGATAAAAATCTCTCCTGATTTTTGCTTACCAGAAATCCTAAGCACTTTTTGGAGTGAAATATATAAATGTAGAAAAGTAAGTATCCCACAAGACAAGCATCATAAATCAACTTTCTAGAGACACTATTCTGAAGGCCCACTCTGAATTTTTACCTGATTCAGAAAAATATTAAGAGTAATACATGGCTGTTCTCAGAGCCATGCACAGGGAGAAACAACCATAAAACTGTTAGTCTAACATCATTCTTTATGCCCTCAAGAAAGAAACACAAAGCTAATCACAGTGTACAGTTGTCTTCAATAAAACAGCTGGTTATGAGTCTCAAAAGCACATTTCCTATCTGCACCAACATTGGGTTACACACATACAAAACCTCCAAGCGGTAAGGAACAGAAACAAAAAAAAATTTTTAAATTCTTACATTTCACAGAAAGTATGACTGACGACAATAATCACACTCACACTCTGTCTCTTTCAGTCTTCAAGACTAAGTGCTCTTCTGGATAATATTCTTCAACCAAATGGAAGTTACTTGGATCAACACAAGTTTAGATTAGTTAAATTCAATACACTACGATATACAGAAAGTCAGACTGAATGATCTATGACTTCTCATCATTTTATTATAACATAATAAACTACTAGAAACTAATGAGTTGAGTCGTTCTTCCATCAGGGTATCTTACAAACCCAGTTTTGGAGAAACTGTGAATTATCTGCCAAAATATATGTATTTACTACTCTCTTTTAATCACAAGACAGTTTTATTCTTCAGTTCAATCTTTTTTTAAAAAAAAAAAACAAAACAGTATTCCATGGCAGCTATATAACTAATACAAACACGACCTTTCAAAGTACAGTCCTCCCTGTGCTTTTTTGTTATATGTTATATACTCAGTGTAGGTATGTCCCTTAAATGCTTTTATTTTTCATTTGACAATGAAGTCAATTTCCTATTTCCCACTTAAGTGTGAAGAGAAAAGCAACCATCACGGTACGGCCAAAGAAAAAAAAAATTTTACAAAGCTCTTCAAAACAATTATTTTATTCAAATATACAAGTACCTTCTAGCAGGTACAAGGAAGCAGGAAGCTGTGAGGAAATAACACCTTACTTGATCTAGTTGTAGAGGCATTCAGTCACAGTTTGGGTGAATAAGAGGTAATGTGTCAACAGCACAAAACATTCTAAAACTTGAAGATTTTTTGCCAACACATTCTTCCCAGCTTTCACTGAAGTTATCTCCATGGTATGTTCATTTTTAATACCAAGCTGGCAGTGCAACTTTCTTTAATCACTGTGCATTGGATAAAAGCTAAAGGAATATGATTTCTACTTTCTTTTCAAAGCAGTGTTTGACATGTCATGCCAGCTACAGGATGACACGAAAGCTTCAAAGAGATGTGATTTCAGAATTTTAAAAGACCTTACATATAAGAAGCAAAAAGATATGGAAAGTAGAAAACACAAACGGTTAAAAAAAATTCTTGTCATCACAATCTATGTGATTGCTATAATGTTCTTCTTGGATTCTAACCTAAGTCTAAGCTCTTCAAATCAATTCTTTTCATCATGTCACACTTGTATGATAAAATAGCTGCATATATTTATATTCTTTTCATGTATCTGCGGAATAACCTGCATAAAATATGTAGTTGCAGGACATAACAGTAGTAATTGTTTTTCTTGTTATACATGTGACAAACTCACAGAAAGGTGCCCCATTACTATGAGATGTTTTTAACAAGAATTTCAGAACTGTGAGTGATTTGGAAGAACTCTTTCCTCAACAGTGGAAATATATTTTCCTTTACCCTATCTTTTAACTCACACGAACAAAGAAAAAGGGAGGAAATGAAGTTGAAGAGAACTACGTGTTTTATTTTTTTTGTTGTTCAGGTCTTATACAATTGCTTTTGCATTCTAAAATTCATCTATTTCAGTGCAACTACAGTGTTTTTTTCATACATAATATAAATGAGATCATACTTGTCCAGTGATTATTTCGCATGATAGGTGGGCTGGAAATAACTGTTTACTTCCAACTCCTTTTTTTTGATTAGCAGACTGATAGCTTCCATTTCAGTCTGCATCGGAACTTCTAACAGTTGCACCAGCTAATGATTGGAAAAACAGGTCATCCATAACTCAGTGTTGGTCATGTAAACAAAGAAGGAAACCTCTTGATAATAGAAGGTTCCTAGTCTTTTTAGAGTCCTCACAATGGACTAACAATGCTCTCATTTGAAGGAAGACCTGAAATATTTCCAGACCAAATTCTACTCAGATTTTATCAGTCTTATAACATGACGCTCTTTAAAATGATATGCTGATGCTTAAAATGTAACAAGTGATGCTATGATTGCTCTATGAGTGTTTTATGTACTTCATGCTTGAGTGAAAGACAGCTAGATGTGTATGGATATTGACAAGAGAAACAATGTTTTAATGAAAATAGTTTGAATTACATTTAAGACAAAATACTAAAATTAAAAAAAATACCTTTAAACCAGTCTTGTTTCATAAACAAAAGCAGACAAAATAAGGGGGGGAAAAAGAAAATTTTCAAAGCCAAGTATTTAAAAATATGAAACAGTAGGAAGGCTGTGAGCCAAGTCTCAAAAGCACAGATTTAAAGGGAATCTGAAATAAAAGGGTAAACAATGAGTCTTCAGTTCTAAATTTAAAGCCCTTGTTAATATATATTAAATAAAATGTACTGACACTCATTAATACTATATACAGAAACATGGAGCACCAGAATAGAGATGGTACAGCCATGCTGGGAAAAAAAATATTATAAACTAATATTAAAAAGGTGATACATTAAAAAGTATTTTTTTTAAACTCACTCACTTGTGACCAATCTCATGTGCAATGGTAAAAGCTGAACCTAGGCCAATGTCTTCATTAATGCTGCAGCTCCTTTCAGGCTCACACATTCCAGCCACAGAGGCCAAGCCTGAATAAACAGAAGGAGACACAAAGGGTCATGCCAAGGTGTTTCAGTCTTAAAAGCCCTAGTTATAAATGCCTGGATTCTTTTTAATAACCTCTATGCACAGAAGGAGCAGTTGGCAAAAGGTTAACTTTCTAGTCATTTGCAAAATCACTGGGGGAAATTTCACTTTGCCGGCTAGACATTAATATTTTTTGAACTGCAGTCAGTGCTGGAAAATGTCTAGACTAGGGGTTAGATTTATAAATTTTACTTCTGGTAACTTGGGACCACCTAGTAACTTGAGCCAGGAGAGGGAATTCAAGAAAGCATTTCTATTTTAACATTCTTGAGACTGAAGAAAGCAAAATGTATCCACATTATTTTTCTAAAGAAATCTGTTTAAGTTTAGTGGGTTCATAAAAACATACAAGCAACTTTTTTAGCTATGAAAAGCCCCACATGGTATGTTAAAAAAAATTTAAAAACCAAAACTCGATGCATCAATGAAGAGAGAGGAGACATGTTAATAACAAGCATTCATTTAACCATGGAAGTTTTTTCCACTTATCACCCATCATCTTATGGAATTAAAACCTTATTGTATTACAAGCACTTTTAAAAACTTTCTTTGGAGAGAGAAAGCCACTGACACTTACAGAATATGGCTCTTCAGTATCTTATGCATTCTTCAGCAACATACTATCACACAACATACTGCAGTCATAATTTAGTACCACTAGAGAAAGCTCTAAACATCAGATTTATTTAATTTATTCCTCCCTAGAGTTTCTTATCTGAAAGAAGCAGTAATCCTTTCTTTAAGGAAATTACTTGCTCAGTTAACTACAATATAACAAAAAAAATGACTGGAAAAAGTGGTTCGCAGATGGGAGGAACGGGACAGGGAGAGGGGAAGAGAGAAATCATACTCTTTATACGAGCAGGCACTTCAAATTATTCTGTCTGGACAAGCATGTAGTAAGATGGCAAGTGCTTCCTGGCTGTATCCACATTAGCAAGTAATTTGGAGCCCTAGGAGTGGGTCAGCAGAGTGAAACACTGATATTGAGGCTCCTCACATATTTTTGTATGGGGGTAGGACACTCTACTTCAGACTAGTTTAATCCTGTAGGCTGAACACACTCACTACCCATGTGGTTCACAGCTTTTTAAAGGGAAAAATATTACAGAATATCATAAGAATACAGCTCATGTAGTGATTTAGACCATAACATCTCCCATAGGCACATACAGAACATTTGGGAAGGATGTGTTCTGACTTAGCTTTCTCAGAAATAAATCTAGTTTCCACACTCCAAAACTACTACGATAACCAAACTGACATGGTAAAAAGGTGACAATGTGTATCTATAGCATTTGTATCAAAACAGTACTACTGCTAAAAACAAATCACAGGTGTAGACACACCCACTGAGGACAGGATAAAACATCAGAAGAAAAAAGACTATCCATGGAGAAAAACCTGGGGGTTTTTTTTGCAGTGTGCAACCTGCAGAAAATACAGCAGTCGCAGTTAATCTATGCTATTCTAATTGATTAGGACATTCTGAAGACAACATGGCAATACTTGTATACCAACTGTCATGCTCCTCTGCAAAGGACACCACATTTGAGCAGCAATCTCTATCTTCAGATCTAATAACTGAGGATTTGCTTCAGTGACTTACAGGACCAGATTAACATCATTCCATAACATGCTTGCAGAAAATGACAGAGATAAGTCAAGAACTCAGTTGATGACTCAGATTTTAGAAAGGAGTTGTACTTCACTGAAACCACAGACATGTTGCAAAGACATCTGAGGTCTATTTTTTCTAAGAAGTTCCATAAAAGATTCCCTGTTTTAGGAAACTGGAATAGAAGAGGGATGTCTATGCCACACAAAATTCTTTACTTCTGTTTCTTCCTAGAATACCAATGATTCAGGTTTCTTTTGACCTTCTGAGACCTCTCCGAGACTTCTGTTCACAGGCTCCTTAAATATATGCTTAACTTTAGTTAACTGGAGGTCAGTGGGACTTAAGCATATTAAAGAGGGCCACAGGGCCTTGTTTCTTCTCCAGTTCAATGCTCACAAGGCAAATAAAGTGGCATGGTTGTGTTGCAAAGGCTCCTATAACACTGAGATAGCACTGATAACATATGTTATTATTTACTTGTAAAAAATTCAAGCCTTTTGTTTCATAAAATATTTGCCAAAGTCTATCCTCTGTTATGCTGGATTCAAATGAAGCAGAATTTGCCTTTATGCCAAAGTCTGATACAGTAAGAACTAGTACACTAATGATCTGTGTCAAAAATATCACGTAAAAATATCAAATAGTTCATGCATGAATGTACGCACTTTCAAACTTTCTTCTTTTAACACTTGTAAAGACAATCCTATGACATCAATATGTCTCTTCAGCTGTACTTCCTGTGTACAACAGAGCAACAGTGACAAGCCTCAAAGCCTGTTTCTTTTGTAAGTTTTTTTGTTATTGTTTGGTTTGATTTTTAACTTCCCTGGTGTCTTTTACTTGCATTTTTTAACTAGTTAATGGAGAAAGGTTAAATGGAAATAAACAGCAAGTTCTCTTCTGTAAGAAGTAAGTTTGAGTTTTCTCATAGGTTTTATCAGAATTACAACTTCCAGAAATACACTGTGGCAGCTCACTTAATTTCTACTTCCAGCAATGTACCAAAGCTGAAACCTACCTAGGTTACCTTTTATTGCTAATGTTTATAAAACTGCAAAATGTTGAGAGCATAAACTTAAAAAGATCTAATCAGTCAATAAATTAATAGCTGAGAATAAAGCAAGGAAACAGCAAATACAGCTTCTCTTTATAATCTTACCCAGTGTTCCACAAGGCTTGTTTTTATAAGTGCAGATATCATATCTGTTAAGGACAAAAAAAGTAGATAAAATGTCAGAAAATCAGATTTGTAAGATATTTTGTACATTTAGCACATATCTGTATCATAGTTCAAGTTGTCAGACCACAATCAGCTTAATTATGTGCAGCCAGCTGGTGTCGGCATTTTCTACACTCTGGTGTAAACCACAAGCTGCAGCACACTCACAGCCGCTGGCCTCAGGCCAGTGGGACACCTGCCAGTAAGAAAAAAATTGTTAAAGTGGATCTTTGTAATCACTGGCTCCATAAGGCAGTCTACCATGCTGTTACAAAGTTTCAGCAGCATGTCTGTAGACACTACTGATTCAAAACACTTAACTTTTAAGTTTTGAACATAACTGGAATCCTCTTACAGTTTCACACTTATCAACTAAGCAATATTCATTCTAACTTCTATTATTTAAACTTTGATTCTAATTAAAAACTGTAACTATCAATTACTACACCAACAACTATATATTAAAAAAAAATCTTATGAACTGTTTTTATAGTTCCCTTCTCATTATCTTCCAATGATTAAACTGATCTTAAGAGTATACTATCACAAATGCAAATAAACATTTTTGCAGAAAGCTAGATAATGTCTTTAAAGGAGAATTTTCACCAATTTAGATATAATCCTTCTAATACAGAAGTTCAATGAACTTTTGTTTAGTTAACATGTTAAGTATCCCGAGCTGAAAATTTAATTACAATGTTCTCTGCGACACAGCTAATAACAGCGGTGGTCACTCAGCAGTCAATTAATTAATTACACATTCATATTATGAACACACAATCCTACGGTACAACTAGTGATAGGAGAACACTCCTACAATGCCTTTGATCAAGGATTTATACTGATGTCCTTGGAGTATGTTTCAGAATAATTTTTTTTCTTTTGAATGTTGAGTGAAAACAAAGATGAAAAGATACCATGTTTATACTTTAATTTTAACACAAATAGTCACTAATTTCAGGCCACCAGAAATTTCTGTTAAAAGTAACATAAGGACGGAGTCTGATCACAAGATATATACCTTTAAGTACTAAAAGAGTTAAGGTGTGTCTGTAAGCTAAATCCATGGACAAAATAACAAAGCTTAAAATTTGGAACAATTCCAGTAAACTCTCTATGCATGTAGACTGCTGTGACCACATGGAATTCCTGTGATTTTTAAAGGTACTGAGTGTGGAGCAGTTTGAGAGATTAAGCCCTAATTTTGAACTCAAATGTTCATGTACACTGATCTCATCAAGGTGGTTCAACCTCTGGCATCCTATAAGGACATAAAGCTCTGACTTCCCTCTTGCTGTTTGGAGAGGGGGAGGTAATCAAACAACCATTCTTATATAACACATGCTGGAATATAATCCAGTTTTTTATGTCACAAAGCTTTAAAATGACACAGATACAGAAAGAAAAAAAGACTTTTACTATTTCCTTTTACATATTTAAGGAAGAAAACTCATATCTGCAATGAGGACAGAGCCTGAACCTAGTCCTATTGAAGTTCATGCAAAATTATTCCTCAAAGAAACCAGACGCCACAAGCTTATTTAAGTGAGAAAACCCATACTTGCTCAAATTCTTTAAAATGTAGTTTAGAACACAAGGGAGTCCTGTTTACCTGGAATACCGCGTAGGGCCCCCAACTTAAAAAGGATATGCACCTGCTGGAGTAAGTCCAGAGGAGGGTCATGAAGATGGTCAGAGGGCTGGAGCACCTCCCATACGAAGACATGCTGAGAGAGTTGGGGATGTTCAGCCTGGAGAGAAGGCTCCAGGGGGACCCAACAGCCTACCAGTACCTGAAGGGGGCCTTACAGGAGGGATGCGGAAACACTTTCTATCAGGGAGTGTAGTGACAGGATGAGAAGCAATGGTTTTAAACTGAAAGACGCTAGATTTAGACTAGACATTAGGAAGACATTTTTCACTGTGAGGGTGGTGAGACACTGGAACAGGTTGCCCAGAGAAGCTGTGGATGCCCCATCCCTGGAGGTGTTCAAGGCCAGGCTGGATGAGGCTTTGAGCAACCTGGGCTAGTGGAGGGTGTCCCTGCCCATGGCAGGGGGGTTGGAACTTGATGATCTTTAAGGTTCTTTCCAACCCCAACCATTTTATGATTCTATAAGTCTGTGCAACACACAGGAAGTATTAGTCTTCTAACACTTTTTAATATCCCATGCTAATACGAGAAAAATTAAAGGCTAACATCCTTAGATAAAATGGAAGTTTAAGAAAAAAGCCAGTTCCACTAAGCCCAAGTAAACCGATTTTATTCAAGCTGAAAATTTGCCCTTATGGCCTGAATCTGCTTATTCTCATACAGGTATGAATCTGAAGTTACTAGTCACCTTCAGTTCAGTTTCACACCAAACTGTGATAGGAGAGGGTGGTACAAATTAAATCTCTTCTTCCTGTTATAGTTTTGAAAAACAAAGACCATGGTATGCTTCTGTGTATGCTGGGTAGTGAGTATTCTTCATTATGCACACACTAGCACTTTTAAGAAAAGATTATGATAATTAAACTTGAATTAGATAATAAAACAAAGGAAAACATTTTATTTTCCAATACACTAATTATTTTTGCAAGAACATAGCCAGGTAGCAATGTATTCTAATTATGGCTTGATTAAATACTCAAATTTTATAGGCAATAATTAATTTCCTGTAAGGGACATTCCTATACTCTCTCATGTCTCTGTTTAACAGAAAAAAACCTGTAGGTTTTCAATGTCCAGTGACTTACTTTACCCACATCATCTTCAAGCTCCAATTTTTTGTTTTTTCCTTCCATAGGGATGGTTTCTGCTCATGATTTTTTTGAAAGCTCTTATCATTTGTATGTACCAAACTGCTCAATTCCATCATTTGTTCTCTATATGATTTAACCAAATCAGCCTAACTTGTCTTTTTTGTTTTAGATGTCACTTTTTCAAACTTTATTTTGAATCTCCAAGGATTCCATCTAACCTAAAGATGTTGGGTTCCAAAATGCAGAAGACTAGAGAGTCAATACTTGCTAGGTACTAGCTTCAAGCCAAGAAACCCCTGAAATGATAAATCACCCAGATTTTCCACGAGATTAGATAGGTCCAATTGCTATTAAAAAA
>WKFP01014354.1:71742-85690 GCA_011057875.1 Pterocles orientalis | reverse complement strand
AGGTCCAATTGCTATTAAAAAAAAAAAAAAGAAAAAAAAGATAAAGAAAAAAAGAAAAAAGAAAAATAAGAAAACGAAAAAAAGAAAAACAAATATCCAAACAAAAAAAACCCACAAAAAACCCCCAACACCACAGAGGTAAAAATGGGTCATAGTTGTCACTAGGACCTTAATAAATACTTCAGCAGTCAAAGACAACCAAAAGGTAAATTCTCAAGCCAAAAATTACCTCAACCAACCATTAAAAATGATAGCAATCATGAGAGTTATGCAAAAATGCAGTCTGCAAGATGTGAATATATTTTCTTTTTGATTCACTGGCAGAATGTGTAAGAGGGTCACCAGAGAAAATTTCAATGTGAGAATACAGATACGCAGGTTGTGAAAAACCTCATGATGAGATGGCAGCCTGATCATTTTGAGACAGCGAAGGAAATTCTTGCCCGAGTTGGAAGAGATCATACGCCTCCTAATAAAGTGGGTGCATATGTCACTGAAATGTGACAAGGCTGGGGAAGCAGAATGTGGAAAGAGGTATGAGGCAAGATTGTTGCTTCCACACCCATCCCCACCCTAAATGGATCAGAAGTCATTTGATAAGGCAGATGGGGATAGAATAGTCATTTGATAAGGCACAGATTTGGCCCATGAAAACAACTAATCTCGAAGAATTCCCAGGAAAAGGTCTGAAGGTGGCCACACACAGTTATGAACAGGCAAAACATACGAAGCTACCCTATTCTGGACAAGTCAGTTTTCAGTCTGGACACAATAAGTTCTGTGCCATAGGTTCTCAGTGCGAGGGAAAAAAAAGTCACTGACTTTTTATTTAACTTACTATTGTAGATGTAAACTATGGACTATCTCCTGAAGAAGTCTTAGTTATCTAGAACTCTGACTTGCAAAAAAATCCCTTTCCTTTGCAAATCTAATGAGTAGTATGATCCCAATCATTTGAGTAGGACACTTAGGTCAAATTTATGAGAAAGATGAGTTCTCTGTAAATACTGTAAACACTGCTCAATCTTGTCAGATAAAGTATTTGCAGCTACAGAAAATCCCAGGCACCTTAGGGGAAGACAGACATTTCTCTCCCATCCAGCTGTACATTGTAAGGAAAGTCGAGAGGACTCTTCCTAATCCCTGCAACCTGTCAGCTCATGGGCCTAATGCATGTAATTATGCAACTACGAAGTTCACACAGAGTTCTATGTAAGCAAGTGTATTCCCTTATTTAAAAAAAAAATAAAAATAAAAAAGAAAGACATACAAATTCACAGGCTTCAAGGCTAGAAAAGCATTACAACGATTGAATCATACTTCCCTGTCCACCCCTAGCCTAAAAATCTGATTTATTCTAGAAGCTACATAGGATAAAAAGGTGTTCCTTAAAAGCTATTCAATCTCACATTAACAGGTGTTTCCAAAATAATTTGAGAACATCTGCACCAGGTTATCCAGTTCATCTGCCTTTCCTCCACAGCAGTAATTTGTGAGTTCCTGCAGGGATAACAGGACAGCATAGACTGATAGCTTCCCTGATAGAAGCCCCCAGCTCCATAGCATAGGGAACTTCAGAGGCAGAGACTGCATCTCAGTATTTAATTGATTTTTCTTCTAATGTCTTTAACACTTAGTTAATTTCTCTCCAATCTTAAAAAAAAAAAAAAAAAAATCACCTCGGTGTCCATCTGGGGGATGTTGTTACATCTTTGTCAGCAAAGTTGGGTCTCTCTGTCCAATCAGAGATCTCTTTCATGCTGAAATATTTTTTTTTTTTTTTAAATCAGATGAATAAATTATGATGAATAAATAGCTCCTTTGAGCTCTAGGGCTTTTAAAACTTTCTGAAGTGTGTGTATTACAATTTTAAAAGTTGTTCTAATAGTGGCATTAACAGTAGTAGATACAAAGACAAAATTAGCTACCTCTTACATGTCAAGGTATATTTATACATTCAAGTATAACATTGCTCTTTTCAGCAGTTTGATTATTTGAAATCGCCCACTAAAGGGAAAGAGTCTAGCATTGTTATTACTAGCTGTATGTTACTGGAAATGTCCACTATGCCAGAGAGAAGGACTATCTGCATCAAATTAACACTGAGATAAAAATACACCTGTAACAGGATTGGAAACATATATGAATACTAGCATCAGATACACTTCAAAGAATTTAACTAATCAAGAATAACCCATAGCATGTATTTTCTTTATGTATGACAAATGAGCAAAGCATGAAAACTCTTGGGACTGGAAACTGCTCAAATCCAGTATGAAACACAAACTACTTACCTATAAGCACACAAACCTAAAGTTACGTGAAAGCTACCAATATACCTGAGCAATATTTGAGATAGATATTGACAGAAATAGCTAAAGCTTTTGAAGGAATATTTCTTAATGAAAAAGAGTTTAGGAAACAAAAGCATAATCACAACAAATAGTTGAGGAAAAACCTACCAAGATGGCTGTAATATAAATGTAAAAAGTACATGAATATAAGAAAATTCAGGCTAGACAAAAACAACAAATAGGTATGACTGGACATAAAGCTCTTTGTAACTTTGAGAGAGCTGAACATGTATTTCATACATATAATACTACAGGATTTGCCAACCGACCTGCTTGAAAAGGTTGTCAGAAAACAAAATAAGCCTAAGAACTGATTCTGTCCTAACTAAGAGGAAACGTAGCCAACTACTACAAATTATTAACAGTTCATTTTTAGGGAACATTTCCAACTATGTTATCACTGAAAGGAAGGTTTTATTTTCACACGTTTTAAACCAAATTATACTTTTTGACACTTGGGTTTTATTACTGTAGGTTTCAACAATAAGCTATTCAAATAAGGACTGTCTTCTTCATACCCCTTCCTCAATGATAAAGGGTTCGTTAGAATTCGAACTTTTTTACTTTTTATTCTTCATGCTATACAACATGATTTATCTATGCACCTGATCATATACGTCTTATATAAGTGTTAACAGACCAGAAAAAAAAACAACTCAGACTTCCCTTAGAAGGATCAAAAACCTCAAGCTATCTGACAATTTCAACTCCTGTTTCTAAGTGACGGAAAATAAAAACGAAAAACCTGTGAGTAGCTTGTAGTTTCACTATATTCTTTTGCATGCATGGTTATGCTTACAAAGCGGTTATTTCGCAAGTCCAGACAATTACATTAATACTAGAGAATCCTGTGGGAAAATATTTATAAAGCAAATACTGACTTTTGGACTGTTTTTACAGGAAGCTTTGTATCATAATTCTTCAACAGTTCATCACTCTTAAGATAATTCGGTCATTCATTAGATTTGCACAGGTTACAAACAGCAATACTCTTTAGAACACAATACTTTCTGATGTCTTTCTAGAAGCTTTACTACAGCCTTACAGGAAGTGGTACACCGCAACACCATTCTGCCTTAAAATAAAGTGCACACCTTATTTGTTTTTTTCCTCAAAACACACAAACCAAAAAGAGCTATTTAAGCCAAGGAAGGAAAAGCATAATATACATATTACACATCATTCAACAGAAATAGCTTTTTCTATTATTAGTTTTCCATGTCTTTAAAACTGCCACAGACAACCAAAGTCTGGTTCTATTGGACTTTCTTCTGAAACCTAGCTTGGGTGGATAAATGAAATTCAGAGCTAGAAAAACTATTACTGTTAAAAGTCCTAATTCTCCTGATTTACATGAAAAGAAAAATTCAAATAATTGCACTGTAGATTACATATTTCCACAGTATATATTTTTCTAAACTGCAAATGCAGTCAGAAGATTAAAAATAAACTCAATTCTGAAACCATTTTTTTAATGCTGTCATTTGTGTTCATCAATTTTGGCAATGTAACATTAGAATAGCAGTTACAACTTTACCGTAATTAGTAGTATGAGCAGTGTACTTAGGACAGATGTACAAAGCTGATTTTGAGATTATGATTTAATAAAACATTCTCAATGTAATTTCCACTCCTAGATTTTCTAAAAATATTTTCAAGTAAGTTCATGAAAAATGCATCAACAGAGGTTTCTTCAACACTATGTTGATGTGTCATGCAACCATATAGCTGACCTATTGCAAAAGATATTAATTACATAAAATTAAGAGGACTTCATAGATGAGTTGGTAAAGAAAAGTAGTTCTAAAGACAAGATGAAGACTCCAAGACAGTTCTCAGCTTGAGACCTACCCTGGGCCATGACACACCATTTCAAATCACTGATAAAAAGTCATCATACCGAAAATCAGAGGACTAGCTTTAAAATCTTGTTATTTTGAGGAAATTACAATATAATTTTTAGTCATCTGCTTTCTACGGCTATCTGTATTCATGTATATTTTTAGCACATTTCATAGTTTATTTTACAGGCATCCAGACTAAAAACTTCCTTTTCCAATGTAAGCCATGATCCTTATACAGAAACATGACATTATCAGCTACAGCAATGAGAAGAGAATAAACGAAAGTACAGAATAACAAGGGCTAAGAACTGTTAGATCACAGTCCAGTTAAGCATCCAAGACAGACACCTACAGAAACTTAGAACAATGTTAATATTCTGCTAGTATCAAAAAAAAAAAGAACTACTCAAAACAGCATCAATACTGCTGACTGGTTCAGATATGACACTTACCACAGAGCAATCTTTGATCCTATGAAAGTACTATTAAGTAGATTAAAATTAGGTAGCACAAAAATACAGATAACAACACGTCAGCTGACAGCAAGGAATTAACATAATTCAAAACTCTGGAAAAGACACAGTACTTCCCTTCTCTGCATTCTTCTTCTATTCAGAACCTTTCTGTGGACCATACACGACTACAAAGCAAGACAGTATCAGCTCAACCACAACATCACAAAGGCAAATGAATACTGTACAAAGTCATCAGACTATTTTAGTTGACAATGTAACTCTAGAATAACTCTAGAGACAGCTTTATAAGGAGACTCTAGTACCACAGAGGCAGACAGGCACTTGTGGTTCCAAAGCCTATCCCTTGCAGGCCTTGGACTAGCGATATATTTCACTCTCTGCTCTGCCTCTATTTCTCCATCATTAGCAGTTATCTCTTCCTTTTTTCTATTCTGTACCCAGCATGTACAGGCTTGGTGCTCTAAGTCATTCCTCCCTCCTCCTCTTATTATCTTTTGTGATCCTCAGTGAACATAAATTCCAGAGTTCGCTCTCCACAGGTTTAAGATTACCAGAGATTGATTGATGGTTCAAGCTATTATCAGCTAGCCTATACAAATAAGCCTGTCCTACTATAAACATAATTTTGAGGGCTATCCACATGGCAGTCATAGCAGCATCAATAGGATCAGCCCAGGATAGTTATTCAAAGATCCACCTTGATTCTTCCCATTTTTACACCCTTCACCAACTTCTGTGCTTCTGCATCTAATATCAGCACCCAAAGCAGATAAAGAGACCTGACTTGAGTGTTCAGCGTATTGGACTCACTTTACTGATAGCAGTACAGATGGCATAAGCTATCATACAGGAGTTCCAGGCCCTCTGGCAGTCATAGCCAGATCTTAGATTAATCCATCCTTCCTCTTCAGAACATGCTAATTCTATTTTAAATTAGGCTTTAGGTCCCCTTCAACACTGAGACTCCTCAACCAGGCATCTTTCAACAAAATCATTTAAAAACCCCTTTATCTGGATAAATCATATGAAGATTTCAAAATTGTAGAAATCTGAAAATCAATCGTGACAGTAAGGCAAAGCTTGAGACTTTGAACTCATAAAAATAATCAGTTTAAATCTAGCAAAACTACAAGGAGTGTTTCAAAACTTTTCTGTGGCATACCTGATTTTCTTTCCATGGGATAGCTCCTGATCCACAGTAAAAATTTTTATGCTTGTGCATCAGAACCATAGAGCTACCTACCTGAGTGACAATCACGACTTCATTGCCACTCTGAGACAATTAAGAGACTCAGCATTTGCACTATCACCAGAATGTAGGTAATACCGAACTTGCTGTATTCCGTTCCTCAAAAGTGATGCCACAGTTTTATTTCAGCCTCCATACTGAGCCAAAATGTAGATGGAGTTACACAGATGTGATTAGCTAAAGCTGGCCTAGAGAACAGGACAGAACTTTCTGCATATCTACTCCAAGTACACTGCTAATAATTTTTCTATCAGTGTATTCTGGAAAAGGCTGGCAACTAACGCACAAAGCCTTTGTTCAAAGGACATCCATTCAGAGCAGCTCAAGCAGCTTGTAGGGAAATGATTTTTGGAGTGTGCTACCGCAACGAAGTCTGGGGGAAGACTAGCAAAATTAATTACATAAGCGTGGTTGGGGGCATCCTGCCACACAGCAGAAAATATTATGCTAAACCATTTATAGGAAGCCACTAGTCTAGACCTTTGGCAGGAAGGAAACACAGCTAGCAGCTATGATTACTAACCAAGTTTTAGTTCTGTTGTACGGAAATGAGATAAATTACAGCAATAACAGCAAACATAAGTTTTGCTATGGATATGTCCTTTCTTCCTTTCCTAACTTTCTGAATATTGTAAATTATGAGTTTACAAGCTCAGAAGATCACACACTTCTTCATACACAAAACATCCGCTTTATCTGCTCTCACTCACGTTGTACATAGTTTTGATAAAAGGCTTGGTACCTGAGGTAGGTTATAAAGGTTCTAAGTTTCATTAGGATTACAGGCAACACCTGGTACAAAAATAAGAACATAAGAATTGCAGCATGGGTCAGACCAAAGATTCCACTACCCCAGTACCCTGCGTTCATGATGATCTAAGAGAATGCCCAAGAAAGAATAACACCAGTGCAAGCATAAAATGGCAGTTACCCCAATACTCTCTCAACTATTTTCAGCTCAAATTTTCTGAAACAGATGTGCTTCCGGGTATTTAGTAACTCTCAATGGATTTTTCCTCTGTGAACCTGCCTAGCCAACCTTTCAATCTATGCATAGATTGAGGCAACTTCCCTTCTCCTTGCTTTAAGCTTTTCTTCTGCCAAGTTTACTGGGCAGCTTCTAGTTCTTGCACTGAAAGATGCAATGAATGACTGTTCCTTACTGATGTCCTCCACACAAGCTGTAACTTTGGAGATCAAATTTGATCCCAAATTTGATTTTACCAAAACTTGACTCCTCCAAGTAAGAGCATCCTCAACTCAGTCATTCCTTGTAAAGAAAGTCCTGCATGTTTTGATCGTCCTTGCTTGTCTTTTCCAATTCTCCTAAAACCTTTGGAAATAAGAAGGCCAGAATGACACAAACTATTCAAGACATAGGCATATGCTCAGTTTACTCAATGCATAACGTTCTTTTTTCTTTTCCCAAAAATTGTTAATTTGCTGGATTAACAATCTATATTTTACACATAGTCCAATTTTTTTCAGTAAAATAACAACATTATCAAATAATAGAATCAAAAGAGGAAAAGAAAAGCAGTGATTATTTTTCTGTTAGTTCAGGTTTATAGTTTTACAAAATTTATGAGAAACTTACTGAAACTCTAAGCATGTACTGTTACAACTTATTTTTCCTGAACATGATGAGAACAATATGCGCTATGTTTGGGCCCAATGAAACAATCACAAAGTATTCGGGTAATCACAAAGTTGTACTTACACAGAGAGCTAAATTTTAGTAGCTTAACGTAGTAATTAAAAGCTTCTTCAGTCAATAGAATAAAAACAATTTCTTGACTTCTTTTTAAGGTCAAAAAGAAAGACAATCACTCCATTCAAATGATTTGCAACCCTGACTTGTCATAGTTTTCATCCTGGCTGACAGTCAAACACCACATCAACTGCTCAACCTCCCCTCTCACCATCCTGAGGGTTGGGGGAGAGAATTAAAAGGGTAAAGGGAAAAAAGACTCATGGGTTGAGGTAAGAACAATTTAATAAATAAACTACAATAATATTAGAAATAATAATAATGATGATAATAATAGTAATATATACAAATATACAAATGAGAGACACACAGTGATACTGCTCACCACATGATGACCAAGGCTCAGCCTGTTCCCAGCTAATGCTCCCAGAGCAGAAAGAGTCCGGGAAAGGCAATCCCGGAACAGAGATAAGAACCCAAGCGTCCAAGAGACTGAGATGACCCTGAGAGAGGGGCCACCCAGAGGGAGACCACCCACGGCAAGAGAGAGAACTTCTGGACATAGTCTCATTTATATTCTGGGCATTACATGCATGATATGGAATAGACCATTGGCCAATTTGGATCTCAATCCTAAACCTAAAATCTAATCTTGGGGTAGTAATTGGGGCTGTGCTCCCTCCCAGCTTCTCCTGCACCTGCAGACACTGGCACAGCAGAGAGGCTGAAAAGTCCTTGACTGTCCTGGCAGCAACTGTAAGCATCAGTAAGTTATCAGCCTTCTTGTCAGCACAAATCCAAAACACAGCCTCTTACTAGCTACTCTGAAGTTAACTCCATCTCAGCTGAAACCAGGACATCCAAATATCGAAAGGAATTTGTGTGTTAACAGCAAACTCAAAATAATCTATTTTACAAGTTTAGTTTTTGATTCTATAAGTGCATGTCACAATAAATTACAATAAAGGATTTCTCCTCTTTAAGAAATGACAGCAGCTAATTTGATTGCCAGTACTAAAAGAACAATACAAAGCCCATCAAGTGCTGGACATCTGTGGTGGTTCTCCAGATGACATACACAAATTCCATCAAACACGCTGCTGTTGTGTTCTACAGCTAACAAATTTTGAAGCTAATAGATTTTGTAGACTGTCTATGAACTGAGAGGAAGAGAAATGCATGGAGTGGGAGAATCGAATGGTGGCAGAATTAATGACTGTTAGAACAGCTCAGAAGAAGTGAAGAGAAAATAAATCTACAATAATAGCATGACTGAGATCTTGTCCAAGTTTGTGAGAGCGCGTGTACCCATACGTCCTATCATGTTAAGAACAAAAGGAATTTAATATGATTTTTTTTTCTTTAAATGTGCTGGCAAACGGAATACCTGATCTCAGAAGTCTGTCTGTATCAAGAAGTGGAACCTATGAACCCAACACAGAATTGCACGTAAATATTTGTTTCATCTTCTCCATACAATACACAGCAGGAAGAAATATTTGCTCTATTCAAGACAAAAAAAAAGTCTGTGTGGCATACATTATAATTTTCTGTCTTATTCTTTACAAATAATTTAATGACAACAGCAACTAACTGTCGTGAATGAATGGCTGAAAACTACAAGAACAGTAACTTTCTTTAAAATAGTGGCTCTTCACAAACCACATTTACTCTTCTAATATAGAAGTTGGGATTAGTCAAGAGTGTCTATCCAGACTGCACACATACATACTTAGTTCCCCATACCTTAAAGAACGTAAGAGTGGAGGAGGTGCAATTTAGTTCAGTACTTCTGTAAATAAAGAATCACAGAAGACACAGTACTAGCTGTGAAAGTAAATGGGCTGCAGCAACAGCGATCTGTCTGGGAAAGGGATGCACCAGATTCCTTTCCCTGTGTATAAATTCTTCAGACTAAGCTATTATTCCATATTAAAACTACCTGATTGTCAAAAGAAATCCCTCACTGATTCCTTAGTTTTAACCTTCCATACACCACTCAAGTCTTGATGTTGTAAACTGGTCTTTCAAAGCTAACCTATCTTGAAGTGGGAAAATAAATTCTTCTTCCGTACTTTTATTAAGCTACTAAGCATTTACTCACTTGTTTTTTTGAGAACACTTGTAGTGGTATTTCGAAAAATAGTTTGGTTTCTTCTACAAAATGTTATGAAAGAGTAATCCCACTGTTTTTAAAATTGACAGACTACTCCTTTGTATAAAAAGTGACCTAACTTATTTATTTTTTACCACATAGTGAATATTAGCATGAGACAAAGTAACTATTCCCCCAAGTCTTAAAAAAAATTAAGCACTAAGAAGGAATTTTGACTGGCTACAAGGAGAACCTTTTTCCCCATGAGGGCAGTCAAGCAGCAAAGTGGGTTGCTTAAACAGGTTTAGCAAGACTTGACCAGATAAAGCCTTGTGCAACCTGGTTTGCTCTCAAAGCTCACCCTGCTAAGAGGACAACACTGGACTGAAGACCTCCAGAGGTCCCTTCTACATGGATCTCACAGATTCTAAGTAGGTGTTATCTGAAAATCTTAAAAATATTTATTTTATAAATATGGAATAATAAAAATGGCATTTCAATACAACTCTCCAGAATATACACTGAAAAGGAAAGCAAATTACATACTCAAAAGAGAAGCTTCATTACAGCAACTGGCATTGTTGTCTAAATATTTTATCAATAAAGAAAATGGGAGGAAAAAGTCTCCCTTCCCATCCCACTCTGAGTTGGAACAGCCCTACATCTTACTAACAACTACACTTTGGAACCACATTCCCCAACTAGTTGACTGTTGAGTTTTACACGCCTGACACTGTCCTGTAAAACACGTTATTTTCCGGAATGCCAACATAACTGCCTAGAACACTAACTGTAAGAAATCTAAGAAGTTAAAGCTGAAAGAAAAATAAGTATGCCTTATTTTTTCCAGCTCAGTAAGTTTTGGCAATTAATGTAGTTAAACCACTACAAATAAATGCAAGTAAGTACCATAAGATCTGCAAACAAGAAAAGTTAACATCCAATAAAACACTTTTCTCCACTGTGACTGAAAAAAATAGAGAGAATTCCATTTTTTAAAAAATCACAAGGCTATCATATTACTTTGATCTATGTAAAGCTAGTGAATCAAAACACTTACTTCCACACAAATTATACAGAAATAAGTATCAACATAGAAGTTTAATAAAGTAAGGATGCTTGGAAAGAGGTTGGATAGCATGCAGAAAATACCAGTACCTTATTTGTTTCTCAACACATTAACTGTAATTTCTGCTGTGCAAAATAGTCTGGTTCTTAATTTGTTCAGTTTTAACTGCTTTAATGTTTCTGTTAATGTTAAGTGTGGCCTTATTCAACAAATACAAGTCATTTACAAATGTAAATACTTAATTCAGATTCCTAATTTTTCTTGGAAAAACTTGTAAAAGCTTATAGCAAAAAATCTGAAGTAAAAAAAAATTTATTAGTTAAAAATATAAAAATATTAAGATAAATAGATGTTTTCAAGTTCTAGAGCTACTTAAAAGAATGCACAGAAATAGAGTTTCCTTCCAGTAATGCACGGAGAGATAGCAAATTCAGCAGTGCATGGACTACAAAGAAAAGCCACACATTTCAGTGACATTACTACCCCAGCATAGCACCATACTATTTAGAATCCCATTTTTAAAAAGAGTCACATACAGGAACAAAGTTTTTTGGACTGTCACACAATCTGTTTAATTGACTCAAGACATAACCAAAAATAGAATTGCAAAACATCACAGTTCTGATAACTACACCTCTTACTGTTGCTATTGTTTGCGGCTAATTTTTTTAGCCACTAAATATTTAACAGTCTTAGGCAAAATATGACTAAAATGGAATAGCTTTAAAAACAATTTTGGTCAAAGACCCATAAACACTTTCATGGCTTAACAGATTGTATTTCACACATCTGAAAACTTCCTTGGTTTTGTTAGTGTTTCCAGTACAAATTCTTATTCTTTAGTGTTTCCAAGCATACTGTTCAGAACTGCATATGTATTTCACTCCACTGGCAGGTGGCTGAAAGAGCTCATAGAGTAGACATTTCTTCTGAAAGATTCTGGACAGTGAATATTTGTCAGTAATACTTATGACCTCGCAATTTTTGAGCAGGACTAACTGTCCTAAAATTACAACATAAGCAAATACCTTTCATTACAGCTAAATTAATGTGCAAGCTAAGGAACTGCCTGTACCTCTTCCTCCCTTTTTATCCAATCACTTAGCACTCCCTTTTTTAAGCTGCTGAGAGTAATAAATGAGATATTTGCCATCGTCTGGCTGAAGCAGTATGAAAGTCATCCAAATGCAACCTCAGCGCTATCCAAAGAGCCATCTTAAAAGATCCAGAAAATAATCATACTCATCTGGAAGCTGAATGTGATCAGCTCTGTAAAATACCAAGTTCCACAGTTTTCAGAACACAACCTGAACAAAATCTCAGAAATAGCTAAAAAAAATGATACTACTATATTTAATAAAGATGACCTGATGACCTAACATAATATTACAAATACCTACAACAGAGATTTGACTCCAACAGCAGAATTGGACAGCCATGTAGTATCACCCCTTCAACAACTAAGCCAGCTTGTATCTTGCCGGTACTTGGTAGTAAGTTGCTCATATGTCTAAACTATTCCACAGACTCTCACATTTCCCTGGCATCAGTGTTACTCTATACAGGTCTAGCAGTCTTCCCACAAAAGTCATGTAGGCTAACGTGCTCTTAAAACACCAAAACATACCAACTGTAAGTCATTTAAGAATTACACCTCAACTTTGGAAAGAACCTAAACAATAGAACACATTAAAAATATTTTAGTTACATGATCTGCGTATTCTTCCTTCTCTGCCAACTAAGGTCATGATTTGATATTTCAGTTACTCTTATACAAAATCTAAAGCCATTACTAAAAGAGCTCTTAAGTTTCAACATTCTTGAGTGAGTAACTAGCAATGTTACATGAGTTCCAGACTACATTCAACTGCAAAAAAGAAAATATTGCTGACAATGTTTTGTAATTTTTTAAAGACAAAGAGATCAGAAATTATCTCAATTTTTTGCAAATCACTTCCTGATCTTTTGATTTTTTTTGGCAGAATTAAAGAAAGAAAAAAAAAATCAAAGAAGCGTTTCATTTGAAACAATGCTATATTTCAGGCTTTTTATTTTCTACTTTTTAAAGTATTCTTAATTGAATCTGCTATTCATAAGAAGTAATCTTAACTTGGTTTTATAGGAGAAAAAAGGCTCCTCATTTATCCACAGACCAGGTTCAGAACCTGCAATGCCAGAGCAAGTGTTTTCATAACACCTCTCCAAAACTGACAAGAGTCGGGTATCAAAGATTTTTGTCTTGGTGCAGTCTGATTTTTATCTTTGTGCAGTCTGATTGCCAAAAACAACATCAGTAATATGGACATGTATCTTCTTCTACCTGGAGAAACACTAATGACAAAAGTTCCAAGTCACCCACAGAGAACTGTCCTGAAAGGTAACTATGTTCTGAGAGATAATACATACAAGCTTGCAATTCCAAATCATGAAAAAAGTCACAATGATTGCTCATTAACTGAAAAATACAGTGGTAAGAGCATATGTGTAGAAGCATTCTTTTTCTGCAGTACCTAAAACACAGTGTATCTTCCCAGCAATCTGCATAGAATGTGGACTTACCAAAGACTCTGCAGAGCAGCAGTAAACTGCCAAAACTCTGAACACTTATGTAGGTATCAATTCAAAAGCATTGTGGTCTTAAACTGTAGGGGCATTTTCAAAATAATCTGTTGGACCCGTAAGGCCTGGGCAAAAGAGCAAGTTATTACCTATTATTTATTCCAAATCACATGAAGATTCCTTAAGTTGTTTAGGAGAAAGGAAGGAAAACAAGACATTTTCTTCTACAGAAAAAACAAATGTATAAACATAAAAATCAGGAAATAGACTCTAAAATTCTATAGAAAGATAGGTCTCCTACCATCCAATCTGGAGAACAGAAGTCATGACTGATGCTGCATTAAAACTGCAAAGGACACAAAACAATGATTCTGCATTCAAAGTCACCAAAGAAATTTTATTCTGGGGTGATCTACTCCTTAGTGCTCATTAACATATTGCAGATCACAGATCACTAACCCTGAGGGCACTGATAACTGATGGCTTTTACTGAACCAGCTATGGGTTACTGGTTGAGAATATTTCACCAAAGTGCCACAAAAGATCAGAGGAACACATCTCAGTTGCAAATTGCATTCTGTCTGGGAGGCT
>WKFP01014354.1:29453-71692 GCA_011057875.1 Pterocles orientalis | reverse complement strand
CAGCCACCCCTCCCAGTTTCGTATCATCAGCAAACTTGCTGAGGGTGCACTCTATTCCCTCATCCAAGTCATTGATGAATATATTGAACAGCACAGGTCCCAATACCGAACCCTGGGGGACTCCACTAGATACAGGCCTCCAACTAGACTCCATCCCATTCACCACAACTCTCTGGCTTCTTTTCTCCAGCCAGTTCACAATCCATCTCACTACAGCCAATATCATAGAATCATAGAATGGTCTGGGTTGGAAGGGACCTTAAAGATCATCTAGATCCAGGGCCCCTGCCAGGGGCAAGGATACTTTCCCCTAGCCCAGGTTTCTCAAAGCCTCATCCAGCCTGGCCTTGAACACCTCCAGGGATGGGGCATCCACAACTTCCCTGGGCAACCTGTGCCAGTGTCTCACTACTCTCACAGAAAAAAAGTTTCCTTCTAATATCTAATCTAAATCTACTCGCTCTCAGCTTAAAACCACTACCCCTCATCCTATTGCAACACTCCCTGAAAAACAGTGCCTCCCCATCTCTCCTCTAGGCCCCCTTCAGGTACTGGAAGGCTGCTATTAAGTCTCCTCGGAGCCTTCTCTTCTCCAGGCTGAACAACCCCAATTCTTTCAGCCTGTCATCATACAGGAGCCAATCCAGCCCTCTGACCATCTTCACGGCCCTCCTCTGAACTCTCTCCAACAGGTCCATGACTTTTTTTATGTTGGGGGCCTCAGAGCTGAACACAGTACTCCAGGTGGGGTCTCACAAGAGCAGAGCAGAGGGGGAGAATCACCTTCCTCAACCTGCTGGTCACACTTCTTGTGATCCAGCACAGGACATGGTCAGCTTTCTGGGCTGCAAGTGTACACTGCCAGCTCATGTTCAGCTTCTCTTCAGCCAATACCCCCAAGTCCTTCTCCTCAGAGCTGCTCTCTATCCATTCTCCATCCAGCCTGGATTTGTGCTTGGGATTGCTTCAACCCATGTGCAGGACCTCACACTTGTCCTTGTTGAACTTCATGAGATTTGCATGGGCTCACCTCTCAAAGCTGTCAAGGTCCATCTAGGTGGCATCCCTTCCCTCCAGCATGTCAAACACAACACAGAGCTTGGTGTCCTTGGGAAACTTGCTGAGGGTGCACTCAATCCCACTGTCCATGGTTCTGAGAAAGATCCCACCAGTCCCAATACTGACCCCTGAGGAATGCCACTTATCACCAATCTCCACTTGGACATCGAGCTGGTGACCACAACTCTTTGAGTGCAACCATCCAGCGAATTCCTTATCCACCAAGTGGTCCTTCCACGGAATCCATATCTCTAGAATTCAAAGACAAGGATGTGGTGCAGGACAGTGTCAAAGTCTTTGCACAATCCAGGTAGATTATGTCAAATGCTCTTCCCTTATCCAACAACATTATAAACCCACCATGGAAGGCCACCAGATTTGTCAGGCACAATTTGCTCTTAGTGAAGCCATGTTGGCTCTCACCAATCTCCTCCTTATTTTCCATGTACCTTACCATAATCCCCAGGAGAATCTGCTCCATGATCTTGCCAAGTACAGAGGTGAGACTGACCAGCCTGTAGTTCCCTGAGACTTATTTCCCTTTTTAAAAAATGCGAGTTACGTTTCTGCTTTTCCAGTGAGTCGGAACTTCCGCAGGCTGCCACAGCTTCTCAAATACGATGGATAGTGGCTTAGCAACTTCATCTACCAGTTCCCTCAGGACCCACAGATGCATCTCATCAGGTCCATGGACTTGTGCACCTTCAGGTTCCTTAGTTGGTCTCCAGCCTCATCTTCTCTTACGGTGGGTGATTCTTCACTTTCCTAGTGCCTGCCTATGCCTTCTATGACTCAGGTAGTGTGGCTTGAGCACTTCTCAGTGAAGACTGAGGCAAAAAAGTCATTGCATACCTCAGTCTTCTGAGTAACCAGGTCTCCTGTTTTCTTACAGAGACAGATCACATTTTCCCTAGTCTTCCTTTTACCAACGTACCTATAGAAGTTCTTCTTATTGCCCTTGACATCCCTGGCCAGATTTCATTCTGTCAGGGCATTAGCTTTCCTAACATGATCTCTGGATGCTTGGACAATTTCTCTGTATTCTCCCCAAACCACCTGTCCTTGCTTCCACCCTCTATAAGCTTCCTTTTTTTGTTTGAGTTTGTCCAGAAGCTTCTTGTTCATCCATGCGGGCCTCCTGGTGTTTTTGCCTGACTTTCTCTTTGTTAGGATGCATTGCTCCTGAGCTTGGAGGAGGTGAAACTTGAACAGAACCAACTTTCTTGGGCCTCTCTTCCCTCCAGGGCTTTATGACATGGGACCCTACCAAGCAGATCCCTGAAGAGCCCAAACTCTGCTCTCCTGAAGTCCACGGCAGTCAATTTGCTGTGCGCCCTCCTCACTGCCCTAAGGATCTTGAACTCCACCATTTAATGATCACTGCAGCCCAGGCTGCCCTTGAGCTTCACACTCCCCACCAGTCCTTCCTTGTTGGTGAGAACAAGGTCAAGCATAGCACCTCTCTTTACTGGCTCCTCATATGATTACGGACTTTTTTTGCCATAGTACTAACAGACAACCATTCTCTCTTCCTGCTCTGTGCTGACATGGTATGATTTCCCATCCTCCACTCACATTCATACTCACCCACATCATTTATTCTCATCTTCAAAACCTAGGTTGTGTAGAGACTGAGGAAGCAGAAAGAAGGACGGGAAAGCATGGTGCATCAAGACAAATTCTGATGCACAGTAGATACCAGTAGTAATTTTGCTTCTGTCTTTTAGTGCTACTTTGTTTCTTTTCTTGTACTGCCGTCAATACTATTGTTATAGAGGACGTCAGTGTAGGACTTAAATTGCTGTAGGCTGTTGCTGGGATCCAGGGCAATAGCGACTGCACATCTCTACCCAGGGCTACAACCATCCCAATCAATCCCAAGCAATCATCCAGTGCTCTCAGAGAACACTGATGCCTGTCTCAAAAATGTCAGGCATGGAAGTATTTTTCAACAAAGCTACCACACCAAGCATAGTAGAATGGTCTCTGAAGATTAAAGCAATGCCTTCCTTAGCAGGCTATTATCCATTTAGTAATTTTTACTAAACTGCCACTACTTCAGATGTTTAACCTATAAAGAGTGAGTACACTCACAAGCAGTAAAGAAGCTTGTTTGTTTGTTTTTAAGAGATTTGGTCATACGTAAACAAGACTCTTTACACTGATCAATTGAATGAGGTTATAACAAAAAAATCTCTCAGACTAGGAAAAGGGAAGTTTGGCCTGCTGCAACAAGAAAATGGTCTATCTCAGGAGATAGACCTCAGGAGATCTTTTGAGGCGAAAGAAGGCAGTCTGCTGTTCACGAATGGTATGGTCTTAGATATACAATACAGAAATACCAAAGGCAAGAAATCTAGAACTGGAGTGCTTAAGGTACGTATGGGTTATGTAAACACGCACAGGCAAGAATAATTAGCTGGGCCTGTCACTTTTGAACTATATTAGTGTAAGTCAGCTTGATCACAGCACATCAAGCACCCCTATTTGATAATTAACTTAGAAAAAAGCAGATTATCTTTAGAAGGTTCACAGAAGCAAGCACTGCTATGTGCAATTCCTTAAGCTGCTTAAAAATGCATTATGCAACGCCAAACACTCTAGTTTTCCAGGTAGAGAAATGCAAGTTAAAAAAACAAAACAAAACAAAACAGAACCACCCCATATACTATTTACTATACTGAAATCCTCTTCCTCAGGATTGAAAAAAAGACTTGGATCAATATGACTTGGAGCTCTTATGTTTGTGGCATAAAAGTCAGTATGAAACTAGAACAGCTCTGGCCCAAAGAAAGAGAACCGCAAGAAACTTAAAACTGGCTAAGAGACTGGTGCCAGAGGTGCAATTTTGATTTTTTGATCATGGGGAGGCTTACGTGGCACCAGGCCTGCTAGCAACAAGTGGAGTTCACCTGTCTCATACGGGGGTAAGGATTTGCGCTCATAAGCTGGCAGGGCTCATCAAGAGGGCTTTAAACTAGGCTTGAAGGGGGAATTCCCAGGCCCATTACAGACAGACCTAGGGGTGGCACGCTGAGGGTAGCAGTGGATTCGACAGTTCAGCCCAAGTGCATCTACACTAATGCACGCAGTGTGGGCAACAAGCAAGAGGAGCTGGAGGCCATTGTGCAACAGAACAGCTATGACCTAGTGGCCATCACAGAAACATGGTGGGATGAGTCTCATAGCTGGAGTGCTGCAATGGATGGCTATAAACTCTTCAGAAGCGATAGGCAAGGAAGAAAAGGAGGTTGGGTGGCTCTATATGTTAAGGAGTGTTTTGATTGCATAGAAATCGAGGATTGTGATGATAAGTTTTAATACTTATGGGTAAGAATGAGGGGAAGGGCTAACAAGACTGATATCCTGCTGGGAGTGTGTTGTAGGTCACCCTCCCAGCAGGAGGAAGCAGGTGAGACATTCTATACGCAGCTGGCAGAAGTCTCGCGATCGCTCCCCCTGGTTCTTGTGGGAGACTTCAACTTGCCAGACATCTGCGGGAAATACAACACAGCGAAAAGGAAACAGTCTAGGAGATTCTTGGAGTATGTGGAAGATAATTTCCTGACACAGCTGGTAAGTGAGCCTACCAGGGGAGTTGCCTCGCTTGACCTGCTGTTCACAAACAGAGAAGGTCTGGTGGGAGATGTGGTGGTTGGAGGCCATCTTGGGCTTAGTGACCAAGAAATGATAGAGTTCTCAATCCTTGGTGAAGTAAGGAGAGGTGCCAGTAGAACCACAAGATGGACTTCAGAAGGGCAGACTTTAGGCTGTTTAGGGTACTGGTTGGGAGAGTCCCTTGGGAGACTGTCCTGAAGGGCAAGGGGGCCCAGGAAGGCTGGACATTCCTCAAGAGAGTGGTTTTTAAAGCACAGGAACAGGCTGTCCCCATCTGTAGAAAGACAAAGTGCCAGAGACGACCAGCCTGGCTAAACAAAGAGCTTTTCCTGGGACTCAGGGAAAAAATGAGAGTCTACCACCTCTGGAAGAAGGGTACAGTACAGGAAAGAAACCAGTACAGGGTCATTGCCAGGTCATGCAGAGTTAAAATCAGGAACGCAAAAGCCCGACTGGAACTCAACCTGGCTGCAGTGGCAAAAGATAATAAAAAATGTTTTTACAAATACATCAACAACAAAAGCAGAGCTTTAGAGAATCTCCATCCCTTGTTGGATGCAGGAGGGAACATTGTCACCAAGGTCAAGGAAAAGGCTGAGATGCTTAATGCCTTCTTTGCCTCAGTCCTCAATAGTCAGACTAGTTATCCTCAGGGTATTCAACTCCCTGAGCTGGCAGGCAGCGACAAAGACCAGAATAGCCTTCCCACAATTCACGAGGAAGCAGTTGATGACCTGCTACGCCACCTGGACACACACAAGTCCATGGGGCCAGATGGGATCCACCCACGGGTACTGAGGGTGCTGGCAGGGGAGCTTGCCAAGCCACTCTCAACAGTCCTGGCTAACAGGGGAGGTCCCAGAAGGCTGGAAACTTGCCAGTGTGACACCCATCTACAAGAAGGGCCGTAAGGAGGACCTGGGGAACTACAGACCTGTCAGCCTGACCTCGGTACCGGGGAAGATTATGGTATGGCACATCTTGAGTGTGCTCACACGGCATGTACAGGACAACCAGGGGATCAAGCCCAGCCAGCACGGGTTCATGAAAGGAAGGTTGTGCTTGACCAATCTGATCTCCTTTCATGACCAGGTGACCCACCTAGTGGATGAGGGAAAGGCCGTGGATGTCATCTATCTGGACTTTAGCAAGGCCTTCAACACCGTGTCCCACAGCTTTCTCCTAGAAAAGCTAGTGGCTCATGGCTTAGACAGGAACACCCTTTGCTGGATAAAAAACTGGATGGATGGCTGAGCCCAGAGAGTTGTGGTGAACGGAGTTAAGTCCAGGCAGTGGCCGGTCACCACTGGTGTACCCCAGGGATGGGTTTTGGGGCCTGTCCTGTTTAACATCTTTATCAATGGCCTGGATGAGGGGATTGAGTGCTCCCTCACTAAGTTTGCTGATGACGCCAAATGGAGCATCTGTGTTGATCTCCTTGAGGGTAGGGAAGCTTTGCAGAGGGATCTGGACAGGCTGGACCGAGGAGCTGAGGCCAATCGTGTGAGGTTCAATCAAGCCAAGTGCCAGTTCCTGTACTTTGATCACAACAACCCCCTGCAATGCTAGAGGCTTGGGGCAGAGTGGCTGGAAAGCTGCCCAGCAGAGAGGGACCTAGGGGTGCTGGTCGACAGCCAGCTGAACGTGAGCCAGCAGTGTGCCCAGGTGGCCAAGAAGGCCAACAGCAACCTGGCCTGCATTAGAAATAGTGTGGCCAGCAGGACAAGTGATTGTGCCCCTGTACTTGGCACTGGTGAGGCCACATCTTGAATCCTGTGTTCAGTTTCCAGTCCCTCACAACAAATAAAAATTCTTCACTCAAAGAGTTATCAGGCATTGGAACAGGCTGCCCAGGGAAGTGGTGGAAACACGTAGATGTGGTGCTCAGTTAGGTGGTGTTGGGTTGACAACTGGACTTGATGATCCTTGAGGTCTTTTTCCAACCTTAATGATTCCATGATTCTATTTTAAGATACTGTATCAGTATAATATCCAACAGAAAAGCAGAATTGCACATATCCCAGACAAGTGACTTAGGAAAAAGCACTCTCTTCTCCACACAGTTCAAGCTTACATGCCTAACAGCCAAGAAAGCAACACCTACAAATATGGCATCTCATCCTTTAAACCAGAATTTGTGTAAGTATTTCTACTAAAGTCAAGGTTTCGGTCCCATTTTCTTCCTGATTTTGCAGAGTTGCACCAGCCTTCAATGTATGAGATAGTCATAGCCTTTGCTCTGTCTTAATAAACCCCTTCCCTCCAAATATTATGTTAACCTGTCACTTCACATATTCAAGTGCCCTTGATATTGTGATATCAGACACAAAATAATTTTTTCTCTATACTCTTTTCCTAAACCTGTACCCAGTTTTTAACCTAGCATCTTACAAAGTACTTTATCTACAAAAATCACAATGTTTGATACAATGGAAACACTAATTCCAGAAATTAAGTATTTTGTTGTGAGCTACAAGAGACTACACACTGACACGGCAATGTTGAAAGACAACTTACTGAACTAGCTCATCCCAAACCATAATCTAAGTGCTTTGTCTCTAAAAACACACAGATAAATTCCATCATATGCTTGCTATTTACAAGCATCAAATAAATTTCCAACTGTGTACAAAATACAAAACTCTTGCACCTACATGAAGAAGGGTCACACAATAAGGACGGTACATTGTTTCACTGCATAGGAAAATGTTTTCCCTCTGCACCTCTGAACAGACTTTGCAGACTGCACAGTTTCTAATTACGTCTAGTCAAGGGACACTAGCATTTCCAAAGGTGAAGACAATGGTCTAACAACAGAAAGGATGGAAAGAATTTTGAATGAGAAAATCCTTAACAGTGGAGCATGAGTCCCCATTGCCAAATCTTCCACAAGAATACAGAGCAGCACAGGAACTAAACTCTCAGCTAAAGGGCCTTGATGAACCCTTTAGCTTTGTTAGCTTGATATACCATGTGAAGTGAAAGATATATAATAGGTATACATAATTCCAGAGATATCTATCATCTTAGTATGTAAAAATAAAAGTATTTGTAAAGTACAAATTTATTTTACACTGCTATGGGTCTGTGATTCCAAATAACTGTTTAACAACAGAGCATTTTATTTCTAGAGATTAGGTGATTTTAGAAATAGGACCCTAAAACACATCTGTATCACTAGTCCCACAAAACACTGCTCCACACCACCTCACAGAAAATACTTCTATACAGCTGCACCAGACACTTGGGGAACAAGTGATTCAAGACCTCTGTGGTAGAAGAACTTCTTTAACATGCAGCAGGGGAGCAGAGGATGCACCTGAACCTCAACGATAATGAAAAAGCTCACAGCACACATCATTTGCAACATATAAGTAGATCAATAACAGTGACCTTTACCAGAAGGCATAACTTGACATTAGATCACTGAAAATAGTAAAAATATTGCAGCCTTAACGAAACATCAGCATGGTAGGAAAAAAAAAGCAAGCAAAGTTGAAAGAAATGCCTTTTATAAATAACACTATGACACTGTAAAAGATCAAGCACTACAGTTTTAAATAGTGTCAGTGTAGTGTTTCAGGCTAAGGAATCCACAGGGATTTGTTTGCTTGCTTTAAGGCAGGGAAAGAAAAAGAATTTCAGGGTGTTGATCCCCATACATGCGTGTATGCACACACAGTGTTCTTGTTTTCCTTCCCCACCCCCCATACACTAGATCTAGTTGTTATCACCCATAAGCAAGAGTAAGAAAGTACTGTGCCCTCTATATGGCCTGAATCCTTCAATATGATATACTCATGCAGGGTTGGGTTTTTTAGTTAGCCAAGTTAATATTTAAGGCATTTGGCATAAGCATAAGAGTGACTCAGAAATGCAGGACTGCAGCCATAGTAAATACTCTTCCTGATAACTCACTAAACAGAATCACTTAAAGAGAAGTTAAATAAATGTATAGAGGTCATAGACAAAGGAAGATAAAATCATATATTATTCTGATGGCAGAAAGGTCTTTTGGAGGAGTCTGAGGAAGACGAAAATCTTTTACAGCCAAAGAAGCCCCACTGTATAATGTGTCTGATATCTAGCAGCTAAATGTTTTCAGATTATGTCTTGGATTTTTCTAATGATCAGAAAAATAGTAATTTCTCCATCACACATAAAGAAACATACCTAATTTATTGAAATAAACCTGCTACATGTAACAAATAGTGACTTTGGTGCGATCAGAATGCAGTACATTTCACTGCATTGTGCTACCACCAAAAAAACATTTCATACTGTGATATAAAGAGGAGTAAAGGAAATCTTTATTTACTTGCTGGGAGATTAATACTGAAAACAATTACCGCCCCACTCTTTGAAAGAATGCAAGCTCACCACTACATCCTTTCACCTTAAAACATTTGGTATATTCAGTGCTTACCTGAATAAATTGTTTCAGCTGAAAGCTTCTACAAAACATTAAGAATAGAAGAGAACATTTCAGTTGGAAGGGACTTAAAACGATCACCTAGTCAGAAGCAGAGAAGCAGCAGAGAAGCAGGTACAGAAGGACTTCTGGTCCAAATTAAAGAATGCTTTCACTACAGGCGATGAAAAGTAGATAAGAAGAGACAGATGCAAAGGTGACAAAAGAGAGTTCTGTGGTTTTTAGATGGTTAAGACTGGTCTTCTCAGATGACGACCTGCTTTGTATACAAAAGTAAGTACAGCATACCTGAGGAGTTATTCTGAAGATACAAAGAGGTACTCAGAACCCACTCAAAATAATTTTTCATCATGGTTTTCAGCTTGCTTCCACTAATCACAGAAAAACAGAAACAATTCTGACATAAAATACCATTGAGTAAATTCACTATTGTAATGTGTGCTCAAAACTGACTGCTGGTATAATTTTGCAAGTCTAACTATCAGCAAAAAATTGACATCAACTAAAGGCTCCTCTCACTGGTTCTGTACTGGGTCTGGCTGAGACGGAGTTAATTTCCCAACAGCAGCCCTCATAGTGCTGTGTGTTGCATTGGTAGCTAGAAAGGTGTTGATAACACCAGTGTCTTGGCTACTGCTTAGCAGGGCTCACACAGCATCAACGCTGTCTCTCCACCACCCCTCCTCCAACAGGCAGGGAGTGGGCAACATCTTGGGAGGGGACATAGCCAGGACAGCTGACCCAAACTGACCAATGGGATACTCCATACCATATGACATTTACTCAGCAATAAAAGCTAAGGAAAAGGAGGAGGAAAAGTGCATTCATTAATATGACATTTGTTTCCCAGAGCAATCACCACATATACTGAAGCCCTACTTCCCGGGGAATAGCCAGACATCACTTGTTGATGGGAAGTAGAGAATTAAACCTTTTATTTTCCTTCGCTTCTGTACGCAGCCCTGGCTTTTTGATTTATTAAACTGCCTTTATTTTGACCTGCAAGGTTTTTTCCATCTTACTTTCTTCCCCCTTGTCCTTGTGAGGGGGGCAAGTGATAGAGCACTGGACATCCAGCCAAGTTCAACCCACCACGGGGTCTAATATTTTGTTGTTAACTACCATATTGCTGGCATTTACCATCATAATTACATATGATAACATATGCTAAAATAAAGTATGCACATCCCTACTCATTTTACTGTTTGTTGCACTTACGTAAAACTTTATGTTTGTACATAATATGCAAACCCCAAATACACAAAAGCCTCTTTAACATAAAAGAGTATTTTCATATTTGTGACAGGACTAGTTCAACAGCAGTTATAATTGAAAGCCACTTCTGTCTTGCTATGTAATAGTTACAAAATGCAAGACAGGAAAAACGTACAAAATATTCAGCACAAAGGATCCACACGCAACACTGTGCCAAAGCATCAAGTATTATAATACCTAACACTACTGACTAACTAACATTTTGATTCACTAAACCATGTAAAATTGCTTGAATAAGAGTATTGCCCATTAAAGAAGTGATCAGTCATTATTCAAACTAAAAACAACTGCTTCTTGATTAAATTAATTAGCTTGAGAAATCACTGCAACATGTATCCACAGTAGTACGCCCTGGCCATGCACACACAACAGCTTTTGGCTATCTCCATAGTGTCCATGGACTACTTCAATACAGTTTTTAAATACTATAAATATAAGTATGTATATGGAGAGTTTAAACTAGAAGTGTCTATAATTTTGCATAACTGCATATATGCATAATTAACGACCGGTGATCCAAGAAACATGTTTGATTTTGCAGCATTAGAAGAGGTTTGTTTTATTCACACTGTTAATAATGTGACAGTTGCTGGCCTATATTAGCTTAGCCAACAGAAATACAGCTAGCGAAGGCCAAATCACCAGAAGTACAAATTGTTTCAAGTCTACAAATAAGTAAAAGATAAAGCATTAAAGAACCAGAAATTGTTAAATGTGCCAAGTATATTCCCATTTGGATAGTCATAGGAATATGTAGGAATGTGCTACAGTTTCATCTGATAATAAGTCAATGTGGCAGCAACTAAGGGAACAGAAAACAAATTGGAATATAGTGCATGAAAGGGCAAATCTACACTTGCTAGTCATTAAAAATGTTTCAATTTCATATTTAATTCTTAAGTTGGCCAGACCACTGTTCTATGTTGCTGCAAAATAAATGGTCTGACCAGGATTTCCATTAGTTCTCAGTGTTTTTCTTTCCACAACCATATTTTCCAGTGTTTACTTTATATAATAAAGACACTGAAACACATATCTTTAGAAAAGTAAAAGCGTCACTTAAGGCAAAAATTGAGAATGCAACATGGGTGGCAATTTAATTTAATTCTAAACACACCACATGTAAACAAATACCATTTTTCATTTTCTTCAAACTTGTTATTCTTTAAAATGCTTACATTTGAGCTGAAACAAGAGTTTGATTTTGTCTGTTATTTAGCAGATCTGATTTCAGAATCAACTTTAGCACCATTTAACTGAGCACACATGAACAGGACAGCATGACAAGCACAAAATATTTAAGTATGGAATTTTAACTTTGGATTTTTACTTTACCTCCATCATCCAGTTCTGTCAGAATTGTAATAGTCTTTTAAGCTACATTTCATTACAAATTGTGAAAGTGAAACTGAACAGCTGTATCTGCAGACATGAACTATAACATATTTCTTTACATGGGACAATTCTGTAATGTCCTCTGCTCCTGCCTATTCACACCTGCTCTCTGACTGGAAAAGTTCCAGGCATTTCCTTTCAAGTGTCACTTCTCTGCTGTAAATTCACTAATAAAGCAGACAAGAAAAAAAAAACACTCAACCTGCAAGTTGTACAAATCAGTTTGGAAAGTACTTTTAACACACTGAATATACTTAAAAACTGGTTAGGAAGTGGTCTATCTCTACGCATAATGCGTGTTCATAAAAGTAGTGCATCTAATACAGAAATAGGCACAACTTCAGAGAAAATATTATCCCTCATTTAAAAAAAAAAAAAAGCTAAGACACCCATGCACCTAACTTCATTAATCCACATTTTAAAGCTGAAAAAAAATATTTCAAAAAGTTATTAAGTAGCATGGAACAAAGGGTGCCCACTTTAGGTTTTACATGACTATCTGCTTAATTAAAATGAACAAGCTGTGAACTCAAATTGAAATCTTATCCAGATTCTACTGAAATAACAGACACGCTGCAATTGACTTCAAAGCATAAATAATCATACCCTTCATTAGGATAGACTGGTGTAAACTAGCAGAAACTGAAGAATACTGAATACAAAAATTAAATGGATATGATGTTGCCACCGAAAGAATTAATTTGCAACCTGTCCTAATCAAAAGCATACAGTTTTAGCATATTCTTATACACAAGCAATCTAACGAAATATAGCTGTAAAGTTAAGCTTAATAGTCCAGACTAATGTTTAAAATGTGAAGAAAACATGAAAATGTAGTATATACTCATGTGCAGCAAGAGACAGAATTTGTGCAACAGATCATAGATAAAATCCAAAATTTGTGAAAATCCAGGGTAGGAATTGGCCTAATATGTTTTTTCTGGATTGTTAAGAATGATGAGCACAGCTACTCACTTGCATATGTATTATTCTGCCAGTCACTGTAAACTGTGAAAATAATAACAGCCCTGATATTGTACTTAAGCAAGAGAGTAGGGGAAAAAAAGGAAAAAAAGAGAAGAATGTTAAGATTCTACTCAGACTACTAAGAAAAATTAAAAACAGAGAGATCTTTAAACAAGTCTATGTTCTTCATAAAAAAGAAGGCAAAATATGGCATTTCAAACTGCTAGAAAGCCCTTCCTCAGATATCTGGCCAAGCAGTAACTGAGTATTCTAACAGATATCCCAAACTATTACCACCAAACATTTCCTGGAAAATAATTTGAATAGTTTTATGACCCTTTGTGCAACTCAGAAGGTAAATGCCTGGAGAGAAAAGGGGGGAAAAAAACGGGTATGCAAAAGTATTTTTCATTGATCTTTTTCTTCTGTAGTAAGTCTAGTGTGTAAAAGGAAAAGTTTTATTTGTAAACTACAGCAGGCAACGTACCATTACGATCAACAGCAAATGTAGCTTGATATTGTGTGGATTTATCCCAATGCATTTTTAATTACCAAAGGTTTCATCGCCCCATGTAGAGGAAGACTTTTAACTGGCAGCAGTAAGGAGTGGCACTGCCCACCTTGTGTGCTGGTAGATATTCTCAAGTTTTCTAGTTCAGGAAATCACTAGGTGTGTAACCAGTTCCACTCAGTGAGCACACCTTAAGAGATGTTAGTGGGATTACACTCAAAATTTCTGTCTTTAATTGAGATAGGAGAATGTTATTTGTCTTTTCACTTAATATCAAGTATTTTAATCAACCTACCAAACAAAATTTAAAAAAGAAAACACCTTTCAGACTTAAGTCTCCAGTCAGAGCATGACAGTCTAAGCCTCACTCCATCACTCCGGTCACTCTTCTGGATTTGGTATCAAACAAAACACATTTTGAACACATTTTGTCCATCTGGAATGGATTAAGCAAACTCTGAGTATACCATATGCCTCTTCCACCCTTCCACCCTCGCAGACTCAAGTTTTATAAACTAAATCAGAACACACATCTTATAACTAACCAACTGTAAACTAAGAGTCTACTAATGGCATCAGAATTTAAGAATAACAGCCTTTTCATTGATTAGAAAACATTCCACCCACACAGTGTGCTTGTTAATCAGCTGCAAATCACCTGCTGGTTGACATTTGCCATGCAATAAGAGGTTTTTCAGATTCACATTCTAGTTACTTTATTGTTCCATGTGAGTTCCCTCAAATCCCACAGAGCCTATTTGATTCCTTTCAGCTACAAAATCTAGGAATAAATTTTAAAGATACAATTCACACTAACTCCTCCACCCAAAACCCAAAATTCACAGCCAAGAATGGAAACCTGAACATTTCAGGCCTTATTCCGCTAATGGGGGGTGGACAAACAAAAAACCCCACTCAACAAGTAAGTGTATAACTTGTCATATGAAGGAGAATTATGTAATACGCCAATTTATTTTATTAATTCCCAACTATTTAATATTTCACTGAACATGCAGGGCTCGCAATCTTGGAACACGGTTCTAGAGCCATATGTGTCTGAAGCAAATCATCTATACACAGAGACTCTGTAATGCTGTGGCAGTTCACAGCTGTTATGCTGCATCTCTCAGCCACAACTTCTTTTGTCAATCTTAGGGTAGTCATTCCAAATAATATGCTTTATGAAGCGAAGACCCACAAAATGTTTTTGACACAGCAGTAAGTATACAAGAACTGTGGTATCGGTGCCATATCTAGCAACTTACTGATTCCACCTGTGGGCAGTACCAGGTCTCTAAAAAGGAGTATAAGGAACATGTCATGTATAGAAAACCTGGTACAAATATTCATATTATGCAAAGCACGGTGCAAACAACATCAAATACCTTACTTTTCTCAATCTGCTGTAGCAGAGTCCTAGAACATTTCAAGTGTTCTGGTTTTTTTTTCCAAATAAGTCATTTTGAATACACAGACAGATTTTTCACTTACACCTTTTTAATTCCCTGAAAACAGAGGCATGGGGAATTCAGTCTTATTATCTGGAAAGTGGGCTCCTTACATTTTGAATATCTGCAGAGACAGCCATTAACAGAAACATACACATCTCAGTTTTTCAACCCTCTCTGTCAGAGGAGTAATCCTATACACACGGTTTCCAGGACATTAAGTCAATGCATAATCTTACAATTTTTGCACAAAAATCAACTAGAAAAAACAGCTTCCTGTCATTGGCTTAAATTCACTGCAAGGAACTCCAGCAGAAGTTGAAAGGCTGCATAAAAAAGAAGGGTGAAAACCACTTAATATGCTAAGAGTTAAGGAAGTAAGAAGCAAACAGACAGAACTGACATGAGAGTTACTTCTTCAAATCAGAGCCGTTCTAATTAACAGAGGAAGAGACCACAGGATGAGGATCAGAGACAGGACTTCATGAACACAAATGCTTTGGATGTCCAGATTTACTGGACAAGGCTAGGAAATTGTCCTGACAGAGCAATATGAAAGTGCCTTGCTTGTACAGAAAATAGATCTTTGCAACAAGTTAAGCCCAGAAAACAAGTGGAAAAGTTCCTCAGAAAAGGAGCATAACAATCTTGGACCTGCATCAAGAAAGGCATGTGCAGAGTCCTGGCTGGCCCTACCTCAATACCAAATGCCTTAACTAGTACAGAACCTGACGGGGAAATGTTGCTATTACAGAACAAAAATATATTGCTAACCTATGAGCAACTGACAAACAAAAGGACAACTGTGTCCCTAAAATACATTTCCTTCTAGGGAATTGGGATGATGCAAGTACCACATAATCCCCAGCTGCCTAAAACCCCTTAATGTAGCATAACTGCGGCCAGCTCTACACAGGTGTGCAAAATAAAACATGAAACTTTTGCCCCTCTCAGATATCTACACCAATGCCAGAAACACTGCAGTTATTTAGATGATGAACCATGAGATTTACAGTCTAGGATTACCACCATATACATACACCTTCTGTACCTTAAAAAAAAACTGGCAGCACTGGCCTGCACAGAGGATGCATATCTCACAGACAAACAAAAGACAGGATACCTTGCCCATGAGGGCACACGAATGACAGAACAACTAGCTGAAGCATTGTAAAGTTAACCTTCCAAGAATCATAGAATCACAGAATAGTTAGGTTTGGAAGGGACCGTAAAGATCATCTAGTTTCAACCCCCCTGCCACGGGCAGGGACACCTTCCACTAGCCCAGGTTGCCCAAAGCTTCATCCAGCCTGGCCTTGAACACCTCCAGGGATGGGGCATCCACAGCTTCTCCGGGCAACCTCTTCCAGTTTCTTACCACCCTCAAAGGAAAAGAATTTCTTCCTAATATCTAGTCTAAACCTACCCTCTTCCAGTTCAAATCCAATACCACTCTGTTACTGCATGCTCCTGTAAAATGCCCCTCCCCATCTCTCCTGTAGGCCCCCTTCAGGTACTGGAAGGCTGCTGTAAGGTCCCCCTGGAGGCCTCTCTCTCCAGGCTGAAAAACCCCAACTCTCTCAGCCTGTCCTTGTACAGGAGGTGCTTCAGCCCTCTGACCATCTTCACGGCCCTCCTCTGGACCGGCTCCAACATGTCCATGTCTTGCTTAAGTTGGTGGCCCCAGAGCTGGACACAGTACTTCAGGTGGGGTTTCACAAGAGCAGAGTAGAGGGGGAGAGTAACCTCCCCTGACCATGCTTCTTGTGATGGAGCCCAGGACACAAATGGCTTTCTGGGCCATGAGCATACATTGCTGGCTCATGTTCAGTTTTTCACCTACCAACACCTACCAAAACCTCCAAACCATTCTCCTCAGGGCTGTTCTCAAACCATTCTCTGCCCAGACTGGATCTGTGCTTGGGATTGCCTCAACCCAGGTGCAGGACCCTCTACTTGGCCTTGTTGAACTTCATTAGGTTGGCATGGGCCCACCTCTCAAGCCTGTCCAGGTCCCTCTGGATGGCATCCCTTCCCTCCAGCATGTCGACTGCACCATACAGCTTGGTGTCGTCAGCAAACTCGCTGAGGGTACACTCGATCCCACTGTCCATGTTACTGACAAAGATGTTAAATAGCACCAGTCCCAGTACTGATCCCCGAGGAATGCCACTCATCACCGGTCTCCATTCAGACATTGAGCCACTGACCGCAACTCTGAGTGTGACCATCCAGACAATTCCTTATCCAGCAGGTCCATCCATTAAATCTGTATTTTTCCAATTTGGCCACCAGGATGTCACGCCGGACAGTGTCAAACGCTTTGCAGAAGTCCAGTTAGATGACATCAGTTGCTCTTCCTCTGTCCACTGATGCTGTAACTCCATCATAAAAGGCCACGAGGTTTGTCAGGCACGATTTGCCCTTGGTGAAGCCATGCTGGTTACCAGTCACCTCTTCAGGAGGATCTGCCCCATGATCTTCCCAGCCACAGAGGCGAGACTGATCAGCCTGTAGTTTTCACCTTCTTTTTTACCCTTCTTGAAAATGGGGGTTATGTTTCCCTTTTTCCAGTCAGTGAGAACTTCACCAGACTACCATGACCTTTCAAATGTGACAGCTAATGGCTTGGCACTTTATCTGCCAGTTCCCTCAGGACCTGTGGATGGATCTTGTCAGGTCCCACGGACCTGTGCACCTTCAGGTTCTTTAGTAGGTCTCCAACTTGATCTTTGCTTACAGTGGGTGGATCTTCCTTCTCCCAGTTCTTACCTTCACTTCCTGCAAGTTGGGCGGTGCAGCCAGAGCCCCTTTTGGTGAAGACTGAGGCAAAGAAATCATTGAGGTCCTCAGCCTTCTCCATATCCCTTGTAGCCAGGTCTCCAGTTTCCTTATGGAGATGGCCCATATCTTCCCTCATCTTCCTTTTATCACTGATACACTTGTAGAAGTTCTTGTTCCCCTTTATGTCTCTGGCTAGATTTAATCTGCGCTATAGCTTTCCTAACCCGATCCCTGGCTGCTCAGACAGCTTCTTTGTATACCTCCCAGCTAACCTATTCTTGCTTCCACTCCAAATATATCTTCTACATATACAATAAACACCAACCAGTTCTGTAAAACTTCTCTCCTTGAAAGATTTGAAAAATCTACCAGTTGTGTAATAATGCTAATACCTCCCATACAGAGTGTTCAGCAGTGCTGCTAGAGACATGCTACATACTAATACCAGGGTTAGTGCTAACAGCAGCCATACCACACTGCTTAACAATATACTTACTACATTACAAGTACGGTGGTACCTGGCAAAAATACAAGAGTCTGCATTAAGCAAGAGCTCATTCACTGTCTCATGAAAATTAACATGTACAATCCTATTTAAAACCCAGAGAAACAGAAAAATTATACCATCTGTGGTACTGAACATTTTTACTGGGACCAATCTAACCTACAAATCAAGGTGCATTTGGCTTAATCAATAAAAACATCTTATGGCCCCAATTCTTAATTCAAGCAAATAAACATTCCTCCAACAGAGCACATCAGTTCAGTGCAGCTATGGAATAAATTCTTGCTAAAGCAGTAAACAACTTGTAAACCTAACTCAAGTGGACTCCAAGTAAAAGAGTTTTGTATTTTAAGATATTATAAATCATGAATTACAGAAGTTGTATCTACATAAGTGCATCTTTAACAGTGTACCCGGTGAGGAGGCCAGGGGCATCAGTGAAAGGATGCAGGTTTACAGTCTCAAGTTTTTTGCATTGAATCACTTATGCTCCTATAAAAGCACTGTAGCTGCATCGAAGAGATCTTAATCTTTTGTCAAGCATAATGGATTTCGTTTTCTTTTCAAAAAACATAAAATAAACTCTTGGTATGTGATGCTGCCAACAGGAGATGAAACTTCACACAACTTTTGAGAAGTAGTCTCTCCTTAAGTGAGGCTTCAAATGTTTCTCTGTTCAAAGCATTTGTGTACACACACCCCTCAAGCATCTTAACTTCCCCCTGAAACATTCCTCTCTATGGGCCATTTGGTACACCTTTGACCATTCTTCTCTATTGGCCATTTGGTACACTTGATCTACTGACACACCAGAAGGCAGATTAATAGCTCTGGATATCCCTTCCAGCAGGAAAAGACTCCTTTGCTGCAAAGTTTAGAGTCAGTAACATGTGTCATCTGGAAAATCAACTATTTAGTATCTGGAGAAATCAAACTGTCTTGAGCTATACAGAAGTGTAGCACTAGAGAAGTCTTACCATATAAAAGAAAAAAAATAAAGAATTTTTTTAAATTTTGTTATCTTCTAAGAAGTGTAACCTAGAAGGCACCCCTCTGGCCCTTACCATTCTTTGCAGGTATGCAGGACAAGGAACAGTTCTGGTCATAATGTACACGCAAGTTAACATGGTATTGCTGAGGAATTCCATGATTCCTACTTTATGACCTATAAGATCAAGAGAAGGAAGCAACCAATTGAAATTAAAGGGAAGCTAGGCTAAATCCTCTTCAAAAATAAGTAATAGCGTCCACATTGTAGTATATGTTACGACCTCTGAAGTTTTGTCCTATTAAGGTAAGTTATGGAGACTATTTCTTAGGGAGTTTCTGAAGAAAAAGAAAGAAGAAGCAGGTTAAAAAAAAGACCAAACCAGCAAATAAATAAGAAGTAACTTCAAAAAGGCAAATAGATACTCCTATACTGGGGGCAGGATGCACAACAGAGAATATATATACATCACAGAATCACAGAATGTTAGAGATTGGAAGGGACTTCGAAAGATCATCTAGTCCAATCCCCCTGCCAGAGCAGGAACACCTAGATCAGATCACACAGGAACGCATCCAGGGGGGCTTTGAATGTCTCCAGAGAAGGAGACTCCACAACCTCTCCGGGCAGCCTGTTCCGGTGCTCTGTCACCCTCACTGTAAAGAAGTTTTTTCTCATATTCAAATGGAACCTCCTATGTTCCAGCTTGAACCCACTGCCCCTTGTCCTATACTGGATGTCACAGAGAAGAGCCCGGCTCCATCCTCCTGACACTCACCCTTCACATATTTACAAACATTGATTAGGTCACCCCTCAGTCTCCTCTTTTCCAAGCTAAAGAGACCCAGATCCCTCAGCCTTTCCTCGTAAGGGAGATGCTCCATTCCCTTAATCATCTTTGTGGCTCTGCGCTGGACTCTTTCCAGCAGTTCCCTGTCCCTCTTGAACTGAGGGACCCAGCACTGGACACAATATTCCAGATGCGGTCTCACCAGGGCAGAGTAGAGGGGGAGGAGAACCTGTCTTGACCTACTGACCACCCCCCTTCTGATACACCCCAGGATGCCATTGGCCTTCTTGGCCACGAGGGCACAGTGCTGGCTCATGGGCATCCTGCTGTCCACCAGGACCCCCAGGTCCCTCTCCCCTACACTACTCTCCAGCAGGTCAGTACCCAACTTACACTGGTACCTGGAGTTGTTCTTGCCCAGATGCAAGACTCTACACTTGCTCTTGTTAAATTGCATTAAATTTTTCCCCGCCCAAATCTCCAGCCTGTCTAGGTCTCGCTGGATGGAAGCACAGCCTTCTGGCATGTCAGACACTCCTCCCAGTTGCGTATCATCAGCAAACTTGCTGAGGGTGCACTCTACTCCCTCATCCAAGTCGTTGATGAATATATTGAATAGCACTGGTCCCAGTACCGAACCCTGGGGGACTCCACAAGATACAGGCCTCCAACTAGACTCCATCCCATTCACCACAACTCTCTGGCTTCTTTTCTCCAGCCAGTTCACAATCCATCTCACTACCCAATCATCCAGATCACACTTCCTCAGTTTAGCCGCTAGGATACTGTGGGAGACGGTGTCAGATGCTTTACTGAAATCAAGACAGACCACATCTACTGCTTTACCATCATCTATCCACCTGGTAATGTCCTCATAAAAGGCTACCGGGTTGGTCAAGCATGACTTCCCCTTGGTGAAACCATGTTGACTGCCTCCAATACATTCTGTATAACTTACACTGAGTCTTAAAATGACAAATCTGAAAACTCTAAATTGTGCTAAAAAGTGAGATTATCACATTCATGATGCAGGAATACAGGAACCAAATGCAAAGACCACATTTTAGCTACCAACAGACTTGAGATAAGAAAATCATACAAGTTTTCTCCTACTTTTATTCATTTGTAGTATGAACGGATTGTAAGGATTCACTAGGTTTAGCTAAAGTCAAAGTCACTTCACGGAAAAAAACATGACATTGTTTTAACAGCATTACATTATTAATCAACTTCATAATTAAAACCTGTCTGCTTAGTATTCTACTTTAATTCACCCTCAAGAACCCAATTTGGACAATCACAAGATAAAAATTTTAAAGTGTGAGACTTAAATATAGTCTCCAACAGAAAAAAAAATCTAGGGGAAATTTCTAAGAATGAGCATTATACAAAAAAAAAAAGGTCTCATTGGTTTAGAGCATTAATTCAGTCACAGTCTTATCCTGAAATAACATTAAGTACCTAAGACTCAGAAAACACAAACAAAAATTTTGTAAATGAATAAAACAAGGCAAAAGCACAGTAACACACATGCAGAAGCATTATCAGTGTTGTGGATAACTGCTATTCTTCTTATACAAAGTTACCCAATATCCCAAGATTCTGTAACAAGCCCTCTGTATAAGGTCTATTACCTACCCTTGGGTTCCCCTTATAAGAAGGTATCTAATCCTGAACAATTTCAGGGATGCTCAGAAGCTCCCCAGTGAAAATGAAGGAAGATGTTTCTGCTGACAATAGTACCAGGAAATGTTCCTTCTAATTATAATTTTTATGCCTACAGCATAATATCTGTCAGCATTAAAGAAGGTAAACCAGTCCCAATACTCACCATAGCGAGTTGATAATGCACGTTATTTTTTTGACATATTTGTGCAAGTAATACCATGTTTCCATCACCACAACCTTACTCTCCTGAATAGGAATCAGTATCTTACTTGGATCAGTCACTTACTTGCCTTATTTTTTACTGTCAGCTACGAAGTTTTCTGCAGTCCCCTAACCACTCAGTAAAAGCACTCTGCTGACTGCAGGGTGCCTGCAGGACCACGACAGAGAAGCACATACATCAGGAACACTGAACACAGGTATGCTCTTGTCCAAGACCGGTGTCTTAGCAGGCACTTTAATGTCTTTGTGGGATTTACTGGATTAGCTTTGCGTATCTCCATGCCACTGAGGGTACCTGGTTCTAGCATACAGTCAGTTTAGGGTACAAAAGTCTGTCTACGTTTGACTATCAACCCTTAATACTCATTTTTTTCCCAGATCAAAGCATGCCACCTTTTGAGAGTATCATGAAGAAAAGCCATCTGTTGCTAAGAAAAGCTGAGTGAGGTGCTGTCTTCATTTGCACTGTTGAAGGCAACGACTCCTTTTCTTAGTAACTTTGTCACACTTTTCAGGTAAAAATCATTGTAATTGCAAACTTAAACACCCAGCTAGGAGTAGGTAACATTTTCAAATACATCAATTACTTACTGAAAAATCTGATTTTGACCAACACAAAGCCATTCATGTTGAACTGAAACCTTCCTACTTTCCATGAAACAGTAATACACACAATGACCACAAATGCTTTCAAATTCATTTAAAATATAATTACTGTATACGAAGGAGGGCAGCAGCAGTGGGACAGATTCAGGAAACTGCTTTCAAAACATTATTACAGTGGCTAAAAAATAACTTAATATTCGGTTGTATAGTTCAGGAAGTATAGGTAGTAAGTTCAAATTCCTTCAGGTAGAAGAGGTTATTAAAGACCTCTCCAACACGTCAGGAGTTTAAAGCACTGTAGCTATAACCTTCTCTTTAACATATAATGCTTTAACTCTGCTTCATCAGGTGACAGATCCAAAACAGAATGAAAACAAGCACATTACCATTTTAGTAATTCATTTAGAATTTCAAATTATCGGATATACAAGTTTATACTAACATAAATTCATCTTTACTCATTCCAACCTAAAAAAAGAAAAATCCATTGTTCACATATGCTGATACATTTTATAAGTAAGAGGGAGGATAGCTATCAGTTTCAGTAAAAGTTTGATTGATCCATTAAAATTGATTAGTGTAGCCTTTGGGATTATTTTTAGAAATTACAATTTTTATAGTAAATAAATGAATACAAGCATTCTATCATGAAAGCAGCAATGCTTTACAAAGGTAGATATTACTAGCCTGCAAATACTACACTGAGGCACTTTGTTGATTTAAAATATGGTTATATACTTAGGAGTGTAAACTTCTTAGAAGTAAACTCAGAAGTTACTTTTATAACTCTTAGGTCCTTTTTAAAAGATAGCATACACAAGTACTAAAGAAACTCCGCAGCGTACTTACATAATTACTAAGCCCCCACAACGAAGAATAAAATAAGTCCTTAATATTTACGACTACTTGCTGAAGATACTTAATTTTCAGCGGGCATTATTCATGTTCCCTGAAAACTTCTTCCTTTTTCAGTTAAAGTCCTGCAATTTAGCACTGACTTAAGCCTCCATCTGGATCACAGAACTGTAAATGACTATGCTGGGAACATCCTACCAGAACAGGGAAGCCAGTACATAATATACAGTAATAAAAAGTATTAAAGCACTACAGTGAAAGAAAATAAACAACTGTGCTTTGCAGTGCCAGAATAAAACTAACAAAACATCAAATTATTCAGCCATAACAGTAAAAATATTGTGTTGCCAATGCAGCTTATACACATATATTGCAGGGCTTCAGCTGACATAAACATACCGTCTACGGATCACACTTCTTCTCTCACTGCCGAAATTACTCTAGCAAAAGCTTGATGTGTAATTTCACAGGTGAGCAGCCCTAGTGAAGGAATTACTGTATGCAAAAAATCAAGCATAAACAAAGGCCTTTGAGAAAAATCAAGATCCTAGAATATAACTGTATTTTATTTTGAATTTCATTCTATTTCTTTTACGAGAGACTAATTTTTTTTTCATATACATTTCTTGGACTATTATAGCTCTCTAAATCACTCTGGTATTTAATAATTCTAATTTTTACTATGTAGAATTAATGACCGCATGTAACAATTATATTTGAAATACAAATGCAAAAACACATGTTCGTGATTCATTAGCTTTTCTTTCTTCTCAGAAACAAAACTATTCCTTATACAGAAAAAAAACAACAAAAATTGCCCATCCCAAGAACACCAAGCCACTTTTATACTTTTTACGCAAAATTCCAGAGAAGACCCATTATTTTAATCACTATTTTAAAATCTTCTGCAGTGAACACAAAGATTTCACAAACAGGTCACATACAAAGCAGCACAAAGTTTATCCTGGAGAGCAGAAACTACAATAAAAAGATCCTGATCCAAATTAATGCTGCTGCACCTACTGCTAACTAAACAAAATAGAAAAGAATAAATAGTGCCCTCAAACAGTGTGGAAGCTGATCTCCTAATAATGTACAGCTGCCTACCCGTAACTGCAAAGGACAAATAGGAATACCTTTATCAGGATTACAAAACCACAGTGCAAGCTTTGTTGAATTCATCACAGCAATGGTAGAACAGAAGCAAACAGAAGGGCACATATGCAGGCTTTGAAACTACCTATGAAAACCGTCTGTTCTCATCTTAATTAAGCATATGTCATAGTTTAACCCAGCCAGAAGCAAGTACCACACAGCTGCTTGCTCATCCTCCACAGACCCCGGGGAATTGGGAAGAGAACTAAACGAGTAAAGGTAAGGAGGCTTGTGGATTGAGATAAGAACAATTTAACAACTGAAATACAATTAAATTGAAAATATCAATGATAACTGTAATAATAATAGTGATAATAATAACAATAGTAATAATAATATATGAAGAGACAAATGAGTGACACACAGCAAAACTGCACACCATCCAAAAGGCCCAGCCCACTCCCAGCTAACAATCCCTTCACAGAGAAAGTCCCAAAATTGCAGTCCCAGGAAAGAGAGAAGAGTCTGCAAATCTGAGAGCAAACACTTCCAGATAGAGCCTCATCCACATACTGGGCATGACATACATGATATGAATTGGGTCTCAATCCTAAACTTAAGATTGAATCCTAAACCAGTAATTATGAGCTACTCTCCCTCCTAGCTTCTTGTGCACCTGCACACTAGCAAAGCATGATGAATTGAAAAGTCCTTGGCTTAATGTAAACATTGCTTGGCAACAACTATAAACATCAGTATGTTTTCAACCTTCTTCTCAGCAAAAATCCAAAACATAGCCTCATAGTAGCTACTATGAAGAAAGTTAACTCTATCCCAGCCAAAACCAGAGCTATCCAAAAAAATCAAAACAGATACAAAGCAGATTCTCACATTGTCTGAATCTGCAAGAACTTGTTTTTCAACACAAATACTATTACAGTAGTTGAGGTTCTGGCTTGAAATTCTTATAAAAAACATTACATATTGTTAACAAAATATTTTCCATACTGTTTTGTTCTCCATAATCTTATGAATTCTCCGCAATTACAAGTATAAAATGTTCAATAGGATCCATCTGTTCTACCGGAATACTTTGTATTGGAAATTATGAATCAAAAAATAACAGTAGAAGCAAGTAATTTGCAGACCTTACTTTTCCAAATTCTTCATTTATAGTATAATAGTCTGATATCTAAGACAAGCCATCTATCAATTTTCCTCCTCTTCAGATTACCTACCAATTATATTACTTTACAATTACCCTGTGTATATATATATATATATATATATAGTAAGAACAAGCAAGCTATAGAAATAAAATAAAACAAACACAATACTTGTAATGACCATACCTAGTAATAAGAACCGCATTATCATGGTGGGCAATCCCATTTTCTGGAATGGTGTTTCCATCACTTTGGTGGGAGAGAATGGATTTCTGCCACTTACAGAAGCTATCGAGGGACTTGTCTGCATGGTGGTTTATCTCCAAGTTTGGCTGCAATACAACATGCATACCAGAAATGTTCCAAACAAATTACTAAGGTCAGTTGTTAAATCTTTTGAAAACTAAAATGGGACTATAATTAGAAGCAGCGGTTTCTAGGAATAAACTCTTCTTGCCAAATTTTATCTGTGTAAAATCTGACCCCAAGTTCAGCTGTGTATTACTGAACATGCATTCTTTCTGCTCCAACTTTAATAATGATTATGTCAACACAAAAAAAAAAAAAATCAAAATATAGATCTAAAAATAAAACTGACATCCCCAAAGGTGTATGAATATTCACCTGAAGTAAGAATATGTATCTTGGAGATGATACATGAGGAATATTCCTTTGAACTGTTTCATCTTGATTAAAGTAGTGAAAGATTACAAGGTACATTTTGTACTGAGATGCAGCCACTTCAAGCAATAATTAAATGAAATCTACATTTCACAATAACATAACTAGTCTTTCAGGGATATAGAGCTTAGCGCCACAGCTCTTACCTGATCTTCAGTGAGGACAATTAAACGTGTCACTATAATATTCACAACGTTTCCTAGACTGGAATCACGATAAAGTTTGGCAACCTGACCTCCAGAAAAAAAGAAAAGGCACAAAGTCAGACAAGAAACACTACTTGTTTCCTAAATTGTTAAAAGTGAACTTATTTTCTCACTCAATGTAATTTCATTATGATAATTATCAATCATTATAACATGAATAAGAGCTATTTTTGGATCAAAAAAATGACCATTCAGTGAACCAAACTTCTTGGGTCACACTTTTCAATCAAAACTATTTATATTTTGTTTCATAATTCATCCACAAGGAGCATTTAGACTGTTAACTTAAACAGAACCGTATGTAATGTAATCATATTAATTTAAAATTAAAGTCAAAAAACTTAAGTGATTACAGCTTACTTCTAGACAGAAACAACACCACATTTTTCCCACAATGCTAATATTTGCCATATTTCAACTATTAATTCCTGCAACCTGATTCATATTGTAAAGCACTATTCATGCCAATAAATAAGTACAGTTTCTTTATCATTTCAGTACACACACATTGATATGAACACAGAGAGGGACGAAACTTACAATATTCATTACACTCAAAATGTAGTGTTCAATGTCTTTGCGACCATGATATCCCACCATCATTTTGTCTGCTACTACCAGGGTCTCCACAAACCGTTCAAGGCTTACAGATCTCTTCTGCCGACTACGACTACTTAATGTGCCATTGACTGGAAGTGAAGCTGGAAAAGCAGATGCATCACTCATCCACCAAGGTCTACCACTTCTTGTGAGGTCTTCTAGGAACCAAAATAATTACACATTTCAGAGGGGTCAGTAGTAAAACTCATTCAAATGCAGCTGTTTTATGCTGCGATTACCATCTTCAAGCTTCTAAAAAGAAGTCTTTCTTGAAGGAAAGAAAAATTAAATTTGTTATCTAGGGGTTTTTTATGTTTAAAATTCCTTATATAATGGAAAACCAACTTTGAGTTCTAACATTCTCAACTCTCTTTAACTTGACTCGATAATAATCTTACCTTAATGGATTGATTCTGCATATCCGTGTTAACACTGAGGATTAGTTATAATTAACCGCATTCACACTTCAGAATTTTAAGAACAAGACAGTTATAACATTTGGAAAAAAATACTGGAAATCAAAAATTCAAATTTAAGGTAAAAGGTATCAAAATTTACTTAAGGAAATACAAACGATACGGCACCAAAAAAAAACTTTTTCCCTTCTGTAAAACTCTGTAATTACTAGGCAATTATGTTTACATGCCTAGTAATTTTCAGGCCAAATAAATTAAAAAATTCACTTTCTTTTCTGAAAGCTATCAGATTATGTTTTATCTGCCTCATGAATTAACTATAATGGGAAATTCAAAATGGCTTGACATGGGATAATTGCTATCATTATTTTCAACACTAATTCTAATTCAAATACATTGATTCTTTTACTTGTTTTATGTAAATATACAGAAAAAATACTTTCTGCATGCAAGAAGTTTATTATTAAAAATCCAAAGAGCCGTAATTATCAGCAAAACAAACACTACAAATTTACTTTGAATTTGAATTCCTATCCTCAGGACAAAATTGAACCTGCCCTTCCCTGAAAACTAGCATTTTTGTGTGTGTTAAATACGCCTTTTCCACAAAGGTCCGCAACAGATCTCAACCTTAAATTTATCAACATATATTATTAGTCTGGCTTTACCTAAGCAAGATTTCAAAATATCTAAGGTATTCTTGCTAGTTATGGATGAGCATAAGAATGTTAACGGTTAGATACATTTATAATCGTCTGAGTAAGACTGCTCAAGTGCACAATTTATGAGATGCATGCTTACTTCTACTAAAATGAGTACAGCTAAGGATGAGTTGAGATAGGACCAGTACCTTCTGTGAAAAAGCAATGCTTTATGCAATTCAACTAAGCATGCTATTTTCAAAGAGCAATACCTACACTACAAAGAAGGTATGTTCAGGTCAAAACCAGGAATACAAAGCTTCAGCATTCCCACTGTTGCAGTGTTACGTAATTTTTCCGGCCACAGCGCTGGCTTTAAAAGGTGCATATTTCAGAACAAGGCAAAAAATGAAAATTAACCTGATAGCTGAAAAAATGCCAGTAAAAAAATTGTCCTCTTGCTGCAATGGGTATAATCCATTCTAAAAAACTGTATCAAGTATTAAAGCCTGTTGAGGATTCTATAATGAATACTAAGCTTTGTAGGAAATTCAAAGTTGCTCTAAATGTTCAATGACTTTCAACTCACTTAAGCAGTGATTTACGAATATCTGGAATTTTCTGACAGCTTCTGTACTGAAATTTTTGGAAATCCACTCTTTATTTTCAAGTAACAAACGGTGATGTTTGAGGGTTTCTGATGCTCTCAGTGTGCTAAAAGTTCTTTAGAAATGCAATATTGCTTTCATATCAATTTTTTTTCACTCAAAGACGCAAATCTATTCTAAACATTTGAAAACTGATGAGCTCATGAAGAAAACTTTCAGAGAAAAAAATAAAATATTATTTTGGGCTCATCTTGATAGCGTCTTTCAAACAAAGAAGTCAGAAGACTTCAGAAAAACAAACATTTATCCTTTTCTCACCAGATGAGAAGCCTAGGCTTCAGCTGGTCTCAAAGTAATGGGAAAACTGGAAACAATCCTAAGTACTTAGGCTTACACTCCAGGACCTACCTAAGCTTATGCGGTTTTACTTTAAAAACACCAAATAATGCCAACTGAATTTTCTTTTAAAAGCTGAAATGTGTCAATAAAAGTTTGCAATATATTTAACAAAAATAGTTCTGTGGCAAGTTATGGCGGTTTTCCACCATATTCCTAGATTAAAAACGAAAACAAACTACATTAACATCTAATACCACTATTGGGAACTGAAAAAAGCAAAAATAGGAAAAAAAAAAACCTACAGAAAAACACTGTAATTAACCCCAAATAATGATTAGAAAAGCAGGGAATTAGATTTTAAATTGCAGCTGAAAAAAAATCCAAACGTGTGTAGGTGTGGAGTTCACAACTATTGTACCCAAGTTTTCCTAAGTCCGTCCTCTAAAGATGTTAGGTATCAGGTGAAGGTAGAGAGGGAGGAGAGAACACAAAACAGGAAAAGATCTCAAAACGTAACAGAAAGTTATTTATGTAAAATGCAGCTGTAAGAACATTTTGAAGTGAAACCTGCTGGGTTTTTTTCTTACGAATTTAACAGCATCATTTAATGCATATATGAGCATTTTTTCACTTTAGAATACACCAACTGTACAGTCTGGCACAAGTAAAACCACTACACCAGGCAGCATACAGCAGAGCCACCCCTAAATAATCTGCCACTCTGCAGCTTTCATATGTCAGCTTTTGTTGTTTCTCAATCCTATCCAAACACAGCATTCTGCAGGATAACCTGGTGGCCTCAAATCCCACTGAAGCAATTGGAATTTGACAGTGATCAACTTCTAACCAAGGCATTAATGATTTCAGCTATATTTAATAAAACATAATAAACTTGGTAACAATACATACACGAGACAGTAATTTAACATTTTTTCTTTTTTTAAACATTCGTACGTCTAACTGCTTAAAATCTAATTTACATTATGAAAATCTATCCCATGTTCTTATCTGAACCTCCCTGCCTCTCCAACTATTCTGTATTAGCCATCATAATGCTACAATCTCCTACGAGGTAGTCCACCACTTCCTTAGCCCAACCAATTCTGATTATCCTTTTACCAAATTCTCCGCCTACCAGTTTCTATCAACTATTGTCATTTTTCTCAGAAAGGTCAGAAATAACACGCCCTTTGTCTCTATCAGCACTTCAAAATCCTGACCACTTTCCTGATACAGAACAGGTATACAATAAATTTAGGTCTAGATTACACAGTAGGGGAAACGTGCCAGACTGCTGAATAATGACACAGCTGCACAAGCAGATTCCTCTCAGCATATTATATTGGCAAAACTGTTCTGAAGGTAAAGCTAAAAATCAGTCTCCAGACAAAATAAATTATATACTACCAAAAGGCAGCTACAGATTTGTTACGACTACATTTTAAAACACAAAACTGTACTGCTCAAAACTTCCAAAACCAGTCAAATGCCCTGAAGATTACTGTAAACCTGGCTCTAGTCATACAGCTTGAAAGCTGTGAAACCGAAAATTCATATTTTGTTTTACTTTTTGGATATTCTGAGGATACTTTGGATGCCATGTCACTTTGGGACAAAGCTGCAACAGCACTCAGAAAACTAGTTTAAAAGGTTTTGATACCCATAAGGGGAACATTAAATCAGCACATCATCTGGAAAAACCTTAAGAGTTTTGGGGGAGAACAAATTTTTTTTAAAAGTTTTCAGGTAGTGGAATACAGTATACAGAACAACAGGAAACTGAGAAACTGTGATTAATGAGTCTGACAGTAGTCTCAGGCTTGTAAAAAGCAGTGCTTTAGTGTTTCAGTAATTAAGGACTGCAGGATGTGACAGACATGAAATTTCAGGAAATGCAAAAGGAGCTTACAAGGACAAAGGCAGCAACAAATATGTAGAGGAATGAATGTTAAAGATTAGTGCATGTTTCACAAAAAATGCACACAAGCTGCATAGCTCTGATCAACCTATGATCTATACAACAGACACCACCAGAACGACTGAATGTACCCTGACCAAACTAGCTGCCACTGCTTCATCTTCACCTGGAGAAGACTGATTTCCTAATCATTAATCCAGAAGATAACATCTAACAGAGGCCAATATCCTCTCTTTTTCTAGGGAAATAATAACAGTAAAAATTGCATCATCCTACACTTCATAATCCTTCCACTTATTTCTAGAGGCTTTAGTGACAGCTTTCCTACAAAATGAACATACATTAGTACACTTTACAATCAGTTAGCTGGCAGTGATAGTTAGACTTGTTTTGCGATATTAGAAGCACATAGATAGAATAATGTTTCCAAAATAAAACAGAAGTTACATACATTAAGTCTGACACACAGTTAACTGAAACAGGAAAAACTGTCTCCCAAGCATGTGCCTTTGTGGACAATCTGTACTGTACGTTTAGTCAGCTGGTGCCAGTAAAAGTTACAATCTCCAGAAGAAGCTGAAGTAAGCTACCTCAATGAATAGTGATACTATTTTGAGTATTTTACAGCCTTCCCTGTGCACTAAATCTCACGGAATACAACTGTCAAGGACTGAACTTTCAAGAACAAGCTATTTCTGAGATATAAACAAACGACAAGGTTAAAACATTTTTATATTATATCAAAACTCCATTATTTTAGTGCTCTAAAATAACTTGCCAGATTTACTCCATGCTGTCTCAAATAAGTTAGCTTTCAGCTTCAATTTAAGCAAGTGAAAATCAAAGAGTAGTTGGAAAAGCCTATTTGTGGAAATTAAAACTGCTTTACAAGAGAAATATCTCTCAATCAAAGCGATGTAATCCTTCCCGTAAGGCACCTATAAATCGCATATCTGACTCTTATGGAATAACGTTAAACAACCGAACCAAAAGCCAGTATCTAAATGCCATAAACCTCCATGAACAAGAAAGATGGGCGCTCCAGTTCCAAATGTATTACTAATCGTAATACTAACACATTTATTGCATGTCAAGTTTCCTCAAATTAAGTGAAACACTTATTAACCATTGAGCTGTAATACTTAGTCACTCAATCATGCTTTCCAGTTAGGGAACAAAGTACATTTATAGCACATTCTGAGGAAGTCTGTGCTCATTACTATCACTACACAACACAGGCATAAAACAAGACTTACTCCCATTGTCTCAATTTTTGAAAGACACTATACTCTCTATCTGAATATGAAAAAAAAGCAAAATTACTTTTTAACAGGGCACACTGCATCACCCAAAAGGAGGATTCCCATTGCTACATTACATGTGAACCAAGCAAGATCTAAAAACTTAAAAATCTTATGTTATAAATTTTTGAAAAGGAATTACATTCACACTCATTTACCTGAAACTCCACAGTGACTGTGATCATAGAAATGTTGCCGGTGCATGGTAGATTTTTTGTATATAACATGAGGATGACCATTCTCATAATTAAAGTTACTAGAATCTTCTGTAATATTCCTTAAAGGCTCAATGAAATATTCTTCATCTTCTGTAGCAATGACTCCATGCTTGAAGAAGAAAATAAGTAAAGAAAAACTTGCAAAAGATAATATAAAACTCCTACTAAAAAGCTTAACTTTAAAAAATATTTCACTATCATTTATCTCTGTGAAGAAATCCACAACTATAGGCTAACACAGAAAACAATGCACGAGCAAGGACTCCATTGATTTTATGGGCAGCAGGAATAAGTGTCTCTAAGTAACACTACAAGAAAAGAATAAAATATATCATTGCCCTATTTCTGGAGTTCTTCGTCATCATTTTGGTGGCTGTGGTAAGAAAGCAAGAAATATTCCCAGTGTATGACAAATAATCTCTTCACACAGATATTCCAAAATTATACAATTCATATCCATTGAAAGTGACGCCAAGCCAAAATGGCCTTACTCAAATGGTAAGACCAGTATCCCTCTATGATGCCATACCAGTAGATGCTTAAAGCCACATACTGCATCAAAGAAAAACAGCACGAAGGATTATTTTTTCAACATATATTTAAGGGAAATCATTCAGCATTTTACATTTAGATGCTTAATTCCAAAAATGAGCTAGTTATTAAAATCAAATCATTAATATTAACACACGACACACTATCTATAAGCATTTAGTCCTCAAAAAGTCTTGCCACAAATCTACCAAACCTGAGTTGTTACAGACTGTGCACTAGACCTCATTCTCCACAACAAATTAACAATTTTCTCCTCATACTGCAGTGTAGAATAGTAAATATTCTATTCTCATAATTTCACATTTGTTAACTCAGCATCTTGCAAAAAGGAAGTGGCTTATGGAAGAAAGGGGAGATTTCAGGACTACTACACAATTTCCTGAGCAACTAAAACTGAACATTAGCAGAAAACACAGTTCTGGCATCCTGCTACATAGAGAAATATTGAGGAATAAGCCCTGACAGACTCCTACACCTATATTTGCTAAATAAATTCTGGTACCTGTGTCTAGAAAATTCTGAATGTATGAATTTTCTGTACCAGGAGAAAGAGCTACTCATGAGGTAGAAGTAGGAACTTCTGCACTCACATCCTGATTTGATGAATCACAAATTTCTACCACACCTATAATCTGTAAAGCAAGTACTATGCATGAGCCTTTTTCAAAGGGGTTGTTTTTTTCCTCCAGTAAGACCCCTATGACCAGCCAGAAGACCACCTGCTCCATATCTGCTCTAAATCCTAAAGCTATTTCACACAGAGTTTGGTCAAAGTTCTCATTCTGCTGCTGTTTTGTACATCAAATGTCTACAGTTCTTCACTCCTGGAATAACCGGATGTCACTAACAATATAAAACTTAAAAAATAAAAGATCCTGTGTAACACATCAGAAAGAACAGTGTTTTCCAAATATAACTCTATTATATATTTCAAAAAAAATATAAACAAACACACTGCAGCTTTCAATTACACATTCCTTACACAGCAACTGTAAGTGTTCCTCTTCAGTGGTATTTTTCATTATGAACTCAATTTTTCACTCAAGAAGGTAACATCAGGGTCTATATTAACCTAGAAGATGCTGGTATCAAATTTCTCTCACAATGCCTTCTTGTTACTTGGAGTCTAAGATTTTACTAGAAAATAAATCATTTACTGGTACACTGCTGCTTAAATAGCATTGAAAATATAGACCAAATTGTAACTGGGTTTGCCAGATGTGCAGAAAGAACCTTCACAGACTGGACTGCATCCAGTCTGGACGTCAGACACCTAGCCTCAAGAGAATTCTGAGCCATTATAAGCTCTGGTATTGCATTCCCACAGGAAGACAGTCCTGCAGAGCAGTTCTGGACAACACTATCAGGCTGTCTGCTTCACGCCAAGTCTGAGGAGACAGAGCTGCCACCCAACCTACGGCTCTCCTCTGCAACAGCACGGGTCTTAACCTAAATATGATTACTCCAGAGCATACATCTTTCATGTCTGTACTCAAGTCCAGTTAGGTTAACAAGTCTAAGCATGAATGAAACATATATCAGATACTGAAACTGATAGCTTCAAGCAGTGAGATTACCTCAGTGGGCGTGCATTAATTCAGATGTCATAAACAACACTTAATTGCAGCATTAATTCTCTATACAAATTGCATATTTGCAGGAGCAAATACACAAAACCTATTATGACTGTCTGCAAAGTATGATCCTAGTTCCTTCAGGTACCAGCAGCAAAAAAGGTTAGGAGAGTATCACTAACTTTTCCTATGCCTAGTTGACATTTGATCTCATCTGCCCAAGCACTATAGTGGTTTAAGAAATTAAAGATTTTAATAACATTTAATTGAGGAACTGCAAATAAATTTTAATTTACACCTACAACCAGGTAGGTCGTAGGTAGGTGACCATGCATGCAGCCAGTTGCTGCAGCTAGCCAAGTGACTTGATAAACACTGGAAACACATTTACCCTGCATATGCCCTTCACATAAACCCAGCATACATGTATCATTTTAAACCTAACATATTCAATTCTGCTTGCAAACAAAACTGTTCTTCCAATATTAAACTGATGCAAGTGATCTTGTTGAATAGAAGTCACTGACTTTTTAAGAAGTACTCTGAATCCTGTATATGTGAAGTAGCCATGTCATTGACAACCAGCATTTATTCTGAGTTTAGAAAACTCATGTGGCTAGAGATTATATATGCACTGTATAGGCATATCCATTGTATTAATAAATAGTGGGAATTATGCCATTATCTCCAAACCAACATTCTAAACCCCTGTTCTGGCTTACAATCTACTATTTGAGCAAAACATCATTTCATTTGAAAAAGGAGATTGAAATAATGCCTTTTTAAAGCACTAAAAGGAATTACCGTTATCTTTTTTGTTCTGCTTTTGTGTTTGAACAGTTTCTAAATTAAACTTCTGCTCCAAAGCATAAGAAATATAATTAAGATATAAGAATGACCAGCAAAAGGTTTTGACAAAATACCATGAATTTAAGAAACAAGCTGAATGCCCCAAGTAGGTTACTAGAAGCAACATTCCCAAGATTATCTAAAACAGATTGTTTGAGGTCCTGTGTTATCCAATCCCACTACAGACTGCCAACTCCTGCTAGCATGTATAAGGTCTTGATCCAGCAGTTTGACATGCTCAGACAAATCTGTGAATCCACATGGAGCTCCCCTGTATTCGCAAAATGAACCTTCTTCTGTCAGGCTGCCCAGCTGGTGCCTTAAACTCCTTCAGATGGGGGATGTCCATCAGTTGCAGAAGCAAACAGTTATAGAAGACAAGTGCATGCCTTTTCCACACAGTACTGGTGGTTTATATTTCTCCATGCCTTGAACCTTCTCTGGATTCTATACTTTCCATTTTTAATATGAAGTAGTAGTAACGGAAACTTCTGAAAAAGTGTCAGCATTGCTCAGCTTGACCGCAGCTGGCTATACACTTCAGTGTGGTTTTATGACTGAGGAAAATGATTGCATTAGCTTTCTGTGTTCTTAATGATGAAAACAAGTGACCTGGCCTGAGACAGTACATCATGGAATCTAACAAGACACCTTAAAACTAAGGCAGGGACAGCTTATACATAATTTTCTGAATACTAAGTCTATACTGCAAATACATATAAGTACCAAAGAGAACTGCAAAGACACTGATCTGAAACATTAAATCCTTTTCAATATAATTTCTGATATTTATAAATTATTCTATAAATTAGACATTATTTTACATACAATTCAAAAATACCATACTATATGCAATTTATAATCTACAATATAAAGTAGATGCATTCTTCATGGCAGAAGCAGCTTTCCAATGAAGTAATTTAAGAAGAATATGATTAATTTCTACAGATACAAATTCAGGAACAGATGAGACAAACATGAACTCCTCCAGCAAAATAATTCCCCCTTTAACCAAGTAAGGTTCCACTTTTATCCACAGCCTACTTCTTGTGCTTTATCATTTCTGCTTGGATAGAGACATCTGTGTTACCCAGCACAAATGTTACTCAGTGTAGGGAACTTTGCATGCCATGGAAATACCTGGCCTTTTACATTAAACATTTCCTTGTAACCACAGTAGCCTCAAAATGTGATTTAGCTTTCCTAATAATAATCACTTGCTACACATTTTAAAAGTATTTCCCACTACTTCTCATTCTTCTCAAAATGAGAAAATACACTACTGTGGAAAACTTATTTGAGCACTCAGTTAGGAGCTTTGACACCTGGCAGAGGGCAGATATGGGTCAGAATACAAAGAGTTTGGTTCCTGCTCATTTCTACTATGAGTTCCAAAACTTTTCCTCTTTAAGACTTCCTCCCCTCAGAATTAGACAAACTAATTTCCCTTGAGGTGAAGTTCTTCTCTCTTCAGCCAGTATACCACTGTTTCTTCTCCTCTTTCCTGCAGTATGACATACTCAGCTTAGGCAATGCCTCAGCCTTGTTGCCTTGCACTCAACATCCAAAGGCCCCAAAATGCTGCTCATTGCAGGCTCTTTCATGACAAGGCAAAATTTGCAATCCATCCACAAATGTAACATCCACTGAGTTCAGAAGCCAGCAAGCCTGCTGGACGAGACCTTCAATTTCCTCACATGACTGCTCACTCGATTATAGAACTTTCGTCATAACTTCAGACAATTTTTAGCACAATCAGGGCCCAGCAGATGGAAACTGCTGGAATGAAACTTCAGTAAGTAGCAGCCTGTCAAATTCTGGCATACTTGGTAATGAGAAATATAGAGGGAGAGGTTGAAACAGGAAACAGTGATGGGGAAATGAACTGACTGCTCATCACTTTTATTACAATGAAATGAGAGAAAGCCTTCCTTGCACTAGAACTCATCTCAGATATTACAAGTGTTCTTTAAAGTCATAAAACTTAGGTTAATTATACCACGGTCTCACCTGACCACCCTGAATAACTGAACAGAATAACTCAACACATTGATTAAGGGCAAGAAATTCGACTCATGTGGCAATACTGGAGCCTAATAGGACAACTGGAATAAACTGAATGCTCAGATTTTGCTTGTGAGCAACACTCATTGTTAAAGGTCCCTACATTTTAGAGTTAAACTTAAAACAACTGGCTTTGAGACAGATGTTCATCAAGGACTCTGCAGAATGTGACTGGTAGTCTCTTACAGAGCAACAATCAGACTGGAAAATACAACTAATGCCTTACACAGGACATATTCTGAACTATCACTAAGTGTAAAACAAGTCTTCAGTATTCACTGACAATCGCTTTACTAGACATGTTCTAACCAGTAGCTGTAAAACAATACTTGTCAGTAGGAATTATCTTTTTAAAATAACTCTGTGGTGTGTTTATCTGAAAGGAGTGGTAACTCCCATACTCAGTGCTCTGAAAGGCTCTGCCAACACAGGACAGAGGAGTTCCTGTACCACAGAGGATGCTACTGAGTTGAGCCTACTGCTGCATCCTCTGCAGGATTCCTGCCCCTCTGAGAAAGAGCCTTGTGTCACCTCTGCTGCTGCTTCTGGCACACGACAGGAGGCTCACATGCTTGTGAGTAGGCCTTTCTAGGGGATGCAACGGACACCTGACACTTGCAGTCTCAAGTAAGAGGCATGACCATGAAGAACTCAAAGAGTGCCAGTCGTGGTGTGCCCAGAGGGTGGATTTCCTCCCTTATTACCTGGAGGAAATACATAAGAGCTGATGACAACTAAAAGCCCTGAAGATGATGATTTAACTGGGAAGCACTCCACACTAAACTTAACTTACAAACACCCAGTTAACATACTGACACCCAGAACCACAGAACAAGAGGCAACTTCGCTCCAGCAAAGCAGTAAGGCTGAGGGCAGAAGGAAAACACAGCAATGAGAATGTTAAATGTGACCTCAGGGTGTAAGGCACAGAAGCAAAAAAAAGATTCCACTTCACCATGAAACCTTCCATGCTGATAAATTATTTGCAGAAAAGAAGTGCCATGAGGAGCAACAGATGGGCAAAGCTGATGGGAAAACATGGTGTTTTTCGTGTTTCATCCTACTCTTGTTTTCCCAAAATGAAAGGAAAACAAGAGTCAGCTAAGGCAGAAGCAGGTGTTCTTGGCTCACTCACTGGCCAAGGTCAGAGAGGAACTGAAACGGGAGCACCATGGCACTGACTGCAGGCTCCAAGGGGGCAAATCAGTCTGTGCCTCAAATGCAGAAACTCTGGAGACATAGAGGCACACAGCCTCTCTTAAAGAAGTGATTCCTGAAAGCAGGGATTTGGTCTCCACAGTAGTTGGAGCTGAAAAGAACTCAAAAGCAAAATGATTGAGCATATTATTTTAAAAGCTTAAATAACTGTGACAAAAAAGTTATTATATGGGACCTGCAAAACCAAAGCAAAAATTGTACTAAATTCAGACCTGTATGCTACAAGTCTGCATTAAGCAAACTGTAGTACTACGCTCAGTGGAACACCACTCTAAACTATACTTCTCTTAAAGTGTTCACTTACCACTGGAAATCCCCCTTAAATTATTTTTCCTCAAGAGTACTCCAAAATGTTAACCTAGACTGTATCAGGGATATCACAAGTATATGGGTTTAATACAACCTATCTAAGTCTGAAGCAGATAGCTTTTGTTTGTAAATAACATACCAAGATGCCTTATTCAATAGCATTTCTAAGGATAAATAGGAATTAGTTTAGCAAAATTTTTTTCCTTAGGAATAGACAGATCTAACTTACAAGAAGATTGACCAATGTTCTACTGTAATTAAAACAAGAATGAATAACCATAATATATACATATATTTTTACTAGAGAAATTACTGGCTCTTGATTTAGTATCTCCTAGTCATGCCCTTTGATTTTAGTATCCTGTTACTCAATACTCTTTCTTCATTTTTTGTATTTGTTTTCTAATTTCTGCTGGGAATAAAAGCAGCTTTTTCCCATGCAAATATTGCCGTCATGCAATCAAGAGATCAACAGTAAAAGAAGATAAGAGAGTAAAAGAGATGAGAATTTCTAATCCTACTTTTAAATGCAACTGTTTGCAATCTGCAAACAATTTTTTTAATTAAATTATTACTTTCTGATGCTGGTACTTGCAAAGGATCTACTTTCCTCTTCACTCTGAATTTACAGCAATTACGACCTCTAAACCATGCAATTCCTCTTCTCCGTAACTTACACGAAGTTTCTAAACCCAAATTCTCAAAGACAGAAAGTGGATGTTCAGTTCAGTCAATCTCTCTGGAGACATTCAGCATCCTAAAGGATCCACTATTTCCTCTTCCCCGCCCCTTGAGCTTGCAACATTTTTATAACCTGTAAGCATCTCAGGACAGACCTAATCTTGCAGCCCTAGTGCAGACACTGTAAACACTGAAAACATTGCCTGCTAAAGGACTACAGAATTGGGTCTTAGTACTTACAATTAAGCTTGAAAAACTGATGACTACTTTTCCCCAGGACCCAGATCAGGTTTTAGGGGTTTTCTGCACCTTCCTGTCTGCTTGCTTCCCGCAGGGACTCAAAAAACTGAAAGATATGCCAATTAAGTTCTTCTGTAATTTAAAAGGGACAAGCACACTATTATACTGAAACATGTAATGTGCACTTACCAGACCATTGCAGTTGCTCAAGGCCACTTTAGTTGTACCGTGTTGATCTTGCAAATTTCCTGTGTAATGACAGTGGTCTAAAAAATCATGCTTCCATTGCGGTCCATCTTTCCCCCAGTATTCTACTGTAAAATGCCTGGACACCAAATCTGTGTTGAGAGTCAGGTTTAAATGAAAGTGCTTGCCATAGGCAGAAAGTTTAAAAAATAATTTAGATGCTGCTAGTTCTTGGTCATAAGGGTCTGTGCTCCTCCTCCTTCTTGAGGGCTTAGCATTTTTCACAGTAAAGCTGAGGAAGGCTCCATTTTGATCAACCCTTACTGGGATTGTTAGTTGGTAGTGTTCAAGGTAAGACAGGAATTCCTCTTTGTAATCACAAGGTAAGACAGTCCAGGAAGTGGGCATGGAAGAGAAGAAAATATAACAGGAAACAACAAGTAGTAGTATCAACATAAACCATACTTGGTTAAATCTCATACTCTCATGAGTAAAAGTAATTTTCAGGTAAACACAAGAGGTAGTGTTTTACTAAATAAAACAAAATGTTATTTTATTTCAAGTAAAAAAAATAATGTGTTCAGTTTCCTATTAATTTTATGTCACTGGAAATACAAAAGTTTTTAACTACAACTCTTTTTCTATTTACCCAAAATTTGTAAACCTTTGGGGCTAAATTCTAACCTAAGGAGGACACATTCTTCCCAGTGATACCACTCAAAGTCAAAAGCTATTAGATCCACCTGCAAGAATAAAAACAGCAGTAATGAAAAGCATTATATTGTAAAAACACGTAAATGGCTCTTCATTTCATTAAAAACCTATGAACGTGAATGGATCAAAGTAGGATTAGATCCTTACTTCCTACTCTAAGAACATGATAATGGTGTCATAGCAAGTCTCTAAACTAGTAGCAAGTACATCTTTACTAGATTTAATTTGCAAAGCTTTCCTAAAGTTGAAAGTAGACAGAAATAAGTTAAAATAAAAAATGTAATCATATTTGTTGTATTTAAAGCTCCATGACAATGAATCATGACAAAACGAAGAGCAGAGCCTGTACAATCTCACGAATTATATAAAACAAATCACCCAAATGCAATGCAAAAATAGATGCTTCTTGTCAGCTACACAGGTTAGACCCCTACCTTGAGAACTATATGAAAGCCTGTTGTCACTGTGAAATTCCGATGAAACCATGACTAGGCTCAAAATCCATGGCCACGTCTTCCAAAAAATTTCCATAATTTAGAAAAACAGAAAGCTCTTTTTTTCTTTTCTCCTTGGAGAGCTATCTGTGTGCTATAGAGCTAACTCCACTCCAGAATCGCACCATAACAGGTTTATTTATTTTATATACTTCCAAATTAACTATTGGATGTTCCACTTTTTGACAGGTATTCTTTTCCAACAGCCTGTACTTTCTTCTATACCTGCAGTCATTTTCTCAATTCAGAATAAGTATTTGTAAGATTCCTTAAGATATCAGTAAGACGTTAGACTGGATAGTTACTCAACTTGCTCCATTTCTTCTCCTGAAAAACAAAACAAAAAGAGTCAAGGCAAATTCTTTCTACTAAAACAGATCTATACTGCAAAACACTAATCCATCATAGTGAACTACACAATCTATGCAATGTAACACTTTGAAATAATATTCAACTATTATCATATTTACGGTCCACGGTCACAGTCTTACAAAAACCATGAATTACCATTAACCTTGAACGGCAGATCCATACAGCTTACAATGCATGTGTCAACTTTACGTCACATAGGCATAAGAATTCATAAAATTAAAGTTTCTTGTTGCCCAAATACTGTGTTCAGACCTGTTCCAGCTACAATCAATGCTATGCACTCACGGGTTTCAGCAGTGAACAACTAGACCCAATACACTGGTAGACAAAGCAAAAACATGGGAAAAATCCAGAGTACAGTTATCTGATCTTTCTGTAGAACGTATTTTGTTATTACTTGGGCCTGGGTTCTGCTCATGCAGGCAGAATTCTCATCCACTCAAATGGGAATGCTGCACGTTCTAATAGTAAACAACAAATTTCAGTATCTGAAGCTATTCATCATGCAGATTCTAATGTTTCAAATATTTTTTGTCCAAAATGTTTTGTACATATCTTAACTACAATTTAATGTAGTAGAATATATTTTTATTTTTATTTTGCAGGTCACAGGATTGAGAAAGTCACATTTTGCTTCCCTTTTTTTTTTTTTTTTTTTTTTTTTTTTTTTTTTTT
>WKFP01014354.1:14698-27263 GCA_011057875.1 Pterocles orientalis | reverse complement strand
GGGGGATGGATGGAGGGGCGGCGCGGGGCGGCGCGGCGCGGCGGCAGCTGAGGGAGGTGCCGCAGGCAGCCGCCGCAGCCCTGTGCAGGCGGCTGGCGCCCGGCTGGGACGCTGCTGGTGGGCAGCCGGCCGAGGTGGCCCCCTCCTCTCTTCTCTCTTCCGCTCCCGGCTCGTGCCCTATAACGGGCCTTCGTAAAATAAAAAATTCCGAAGGACACAGCCGAGGGGAGGCGGTGTCTGAAGCCCGCGCAGCCAGCGGCAGCGGGGTGACCGCCACCGTGGGGCCGGGTCCCGCCCGGGGGTCCCGCCTGGGCCCGGCCCTGCTCGCGCGCGCCGCTGTCGCTGTCATTGGCGGTGGGGAAGCGGGTGACAGCGGGCAGGGGTCGGGGCGTCGCCAGCCCCGTCTGGAAACAGCAGGAAGGTGGAGATGGCAGAGGGGCAGCTCGCGGTCTGCGGGGTCCCTGGTGTGCTGTGAGGCCAGCGGTGGCGGCGGGGGAGGGGAGGGAATGTGAGACTTGCTCTCCTGACCGCCAAGTTAATTTCCGATAGCCAAGAAAAGAGGGGGAGAAAAATATCCTTCCTGAATCTAGGTTCTAAGGTTTCGAGCTTCTGCTAACAGTATTTCCTCAGTGGTGTGTGTGTGTGCATTTTCCTCCCGAGCCGGAGGTTGTAGGTGTAATTCTTCTGGTGAGTATATAATAGTTGGCTGGCCTGTGAAGGGATTCGCAGGGAAAGGTCCAAGAGCACAAGGGGTTCTCCGAGGATCGAAAGAACAGCATCAGCCTGCAGAGTCAACAGTACACATAGTAACTAACCCTCATGGTCACCAAGGACTAGCTGTGTGCCCTGTGAGATGAAGTCAGACCTGTGCCTGGTCCTCCCCGTTTCAAATAAAATGCTGCACACTTATCTCTGAATATGAAGGGCTGCTATAGTGGAATTAGATTCTCCATATAAGTGTATAAAAATTCTTTTAACACTAGCTCTAGCAAAATAAGCACAACCCCCTAAAAAAGCTGGTCACGTATGTCATCATTCATACTGTAACTTCGCACAAGTATGATAAACACTTATTTGTGAGATCGTTCTACAGTCACTGGGCAAATGAATGTTACAGTGGTTCAGTGAGTAGCAGAATATATCAGCGTGTCAAAAACCTGAGCTGTAAAACCAGTGCTTCTGAGGAATCAGTCCACTGAAAGAGGGAAACGCCGTATTCCACAAATAGGTTGTCAACCTGCTCCCCCGCGTTAATTGCTCATACCGAGGGCGCCATCCTGCGTCGGCGAGCCGGGCGGGAGCGCTGCCCCGGCCTGGGGACACGCGGGGACCAATTTCCTCCCTTCTTCAGCAGACGTGCGTGGTTAACTGCTGCTTTGGTGGATATGTCTGGGTATGTCTGCTTTATGAAAACAGGTATTTCTAGTGTCGAGTATTTTTTGTCAATGTTCCAAAGTTCCTGCTTCTGCAGCGAATTAATATATAAGATGATCACATTGGATAAATCCCGCTCGCCAAGCAAGCTCTGCGGCAGATGCAGCCGGGTGTACTTTAGCCACATCGTCTGTCTCCGTGGACAGGCGTTGTGACAGGTTCTGCTCAGCCTTTTTTGCAAACTCAGTGGTATATATGGAGAACTGGAAGTCTATCCTTTTGAAAGGACAGATTGCGAAGAGATAGTTTCTTCCCCATTCTACATCAGGGCCAAAAATAAGTTTTTGAACAGACAGACACATATCACAGCCAGTTACCTCAGTCTTATGATATCCTCGTGGGATCTGGGAGACCTGCCTTCGAATCAGACCCTGCCTCAATCAGACTTGGGAATGCTTACATTGCTGTCTGACGGCTGGGCTGGGGACTATTCTGATGTGGAAGACCGGCCTCTCCATAGCTGGAGCTGCTCCACTGTGTGTAGCTGATCAAATACTCATCAAGCTAAAAAGAACGACAGCTTGTCATTGTCTGGTTAGGGCCCTCACGTGGTTCAACTCCCTGCTCTAAATCAAGCAAAGCAAAGCAAAGATATATGGGCTCTGCAAAATCCAGGTGCTTGCTCAGACCAACAAATTATTTATTCCTTGTCCCAGACAACTACATTTTCTTGCCTACACCCACTGCTGGAGCTGAGAAAAGGTTTCCAATAGCAATTTTGACAAAACTGGTATATTACCAGGAAAAGCTTTGGCTCCAGTTAAAAAATTCCTGACCATCTGTGATTAGAATTTCTGACAGAATTCCCAATACAGTTTGACTTGCCTGTTTTGTTTTACTGTATAAAATCATTTTTAAGAGTGAACCTCATTCAGAAAAAAATAGTGAGCTTATATGATTACTTTTGTTTTCGTTTCATCAGCCCAAATAATATCTATATAAATTTTTTATGATCTGCAACTTTTTAGATATGAAACTTGCATGGAAAGTAGTATGCAGATTCTTAGCATAAATTTTTCTTTGCTGCAAGTAGAAGTCTTTGTAGCAGGGATAGGAATTCAACTGTGAATTCTGATAATATGTATAAACCATTTGGGTGACTGTGTCTTGGAAGCTCTGGATAGGATTACACATTTATTGAGCACAGAGCATATTACTCCACGTCTTCACCAGTTTGTTAGTTTTTGCTGACCAAATAAGTTGTTAGCTAAAGCACTCTTTACTTCAGTTTAGAACTTTGAATCCTTTATTATGTCAGTCAAGAACCGATAAGATTAGCAAGCCCACTTTTTTGTTTAAATAAATATTTATATTAAACTTCAATTTAACATTGCTAGATATATTCAGAGGTATTTGGGGTTGATTCCAGGAATCTTTCTTTCAACTGAAATAAATAGAGAAGAGAAAGCTACAAGTCTTCAGTGAACTGTTCTTATTAACGTGTACATTTGGATGGACATGCTTGAAAGTATGATTTTTTCCCAGGATGTATTTTTTACCTGGTCAGTGAAGACCTGAGGATAATAACCTGTCACATATAGAAATATCCCAGCAGTGTTTGGAGAGAAAATAATCATTTTTAGAAATTAAGTATAAAATGAAGTCATAAATTACATAAATACACTTGCTAAAATACTTTGGCTGGCCATATAGTTGAAAAAAAATACATTATGATCTTGCATATGTTTTATCTGTGCTTATAGGGAGAAAAGCTCTTGATGTGCATAAGGGCTTCATTTTTAGTCCCCTGAACTGAAAGATTCTAGGGGTGCTGGAAGGTACTGACCTCTCCTTGTAAATAACCTGAATTCAGATTGCTTACAAATCTCCTCCTGGAGGAGGAGGTCTAAAAACCTCTAGAAATGACCCTGGGCGGTATATTCAGCCTAATACCAACCACTTGCCATTAGAAGTAGAAGCTATGGTGCCTAGCACATTGTATTTCAGAGAGGGAATGCATATCGAAGTGTACTTTCAATTGGAAAACGCACTGCTTTTGAGTTGAGCTGTCCTTCATGGCCCTCTAAAACAAAAATCACAGTGGCGCATTTGGCTTCAAGTATAGCTTTAGGGCTACTTCTGCCCAGCAACACGGATTTTGACAAGAATGTCTTCATTTAAATAAGAAGAGCCTTACTAAAAGACAGAATGGTAGACCATCCTTTTCTAGGATGCTCCCTGCAAGCAGCTCTGTGTGTTATGCTGATGCAGGGCATATCTTGTCACCCAAGCCTCCTTGCATGTCCTAAATATCTTCCTCCCTGGTAGAACACAGATGAGCCAGGGCACAGAGAAGATCAGAAAATATAGATGTGGTGAGAGTAATACTCAGAGCTTGCTTAAAATGTGGGAGGGGTGCACAGTGGGAGGGGTAAAATGAAATATCTCTCTAGTAAACCTGAAATGTGGAATATTGCACTGCTCAAGCTGATTAGGGAATCTCTATAGCAGAATGGATGTTGGCCTCAAATTTTGCAGGCAAATAAGATGGAGCTGATCCTATTGTCACTAAGATTAAGGTAGACAATATAGAAAACACAATACAGTTCCACACAAGAACAGGTGTAGTAGTAAGCAAAAAAGAAGTCTTCAGAGACAGAGTATTTTTTCCTGCTTTGCCTACTTCCAGCTTTCCAAGTCAAGAGATAGATACCAGAAAGAAGATTAGGTCAGTAGGCATAACAGTTTGTTTAAAGGGAGGATTTTCCAGCTGTATTTATTATAGTTTTTCTATGTTCATATTTCTAGAGAAACTTATTTGTAAGATCTGAAAAATCTGTAAGACTTAAGGAGAACAAAGCTGTCGAACAGTATGTGGAAAATGTGTATGGAAAATCTCTATGGAAAAATTTGGCAAATGATATTCCTCAAAGATTAGTGTACACAGAAACATATAAAAGCTATGCAGAAAATCTTAGCAAATACATAAGAATTCAATTATTTTTATTTTAGAGTGAAAAATCTGGAATTAACTCACAAGAAGACTTGGCTATTACCATGCAGAGCACTGCAGCGTTTTGCAGTCTGGCACTTGGCTCTAGGAATGATGCTCCCAGTGCAGAATTAGGCACCTTGGTCTCAGGTGCCTGAGTAACTTGTTTGGTTTCTGAACTGAAGAAGAATTACGGTAGTCATACTGATGAGCATCACAGACTGCTCATTTAGGATCTGATGAACTATGTGGTGATTCTCCTTCTCTTGGTACGCTCTGTAAAAAAGCATGAACACATACACTAATGTCAGAAATTGTAAATTTGGAGCATGAAATGAGCACAGATTATTTTGAATGGAAAGAATTGGACTTTCCTTTCCATGTTCCTGGACTGTATAGCTGGAAAAGATTTATTAAAGACTCTAGAGCATACAGTGCATACTGCTTTGGACACAGATTACAACTTTGTCTAATTCAGATGGTTTTCTGGCATTCTTTCTACCACAGTGTCTTGCAACAGTTTATAAATGGAACTATATTTACTAAAAGATGTTAAGCCAATGGAGTGAAGAAGAATTGAAAAAAAAAAAAAAATGATGCTCACCTCTCCCCTTGTAACTTTTGGGTATCCCTCCAAAATGCAAAGACTTATTGTGAATGCAGTAAAGTGTTATGTGGACATGGTTAGTAAATACATTTCTTTCCTCTTACCTCAGAAGTAACTTCATTGTTTGTTTTCTTACAGGATTATCACAGCACTAACAGCTCCTTGTTTAGGGAAGGCAATGTTCTGCTTTGAAGGTGTTTATTAAGGCCACTTTAAAAAGTCCAGCATTTCCCTTTTCCAGCTTCTTTAGGATTAGATGGTTTTGTATGAAGATGGTTTACGCAGCAGTGAGGGTTCTGATCCTTATATCTGTCTCTGGCCTGGAACTAGTTAGACACTGAAGACTAGAGAGTAGAAAGGGGAACTACCATGTATGCTTGCTATGTTCTTTGCCCAGTTAACCCTAGGTATCTCCTCTCCTTGTAGCCACTCTTGGAGACAAAATCCAGGGCCAGATGGATCTTTTGGTATGACCCAGCAGCTGTTTGTATGTTAAGAGCAGTCTTCAGCTTCTTCAGTACAAATTGTAGGTGGTTTGACTTAAAAGCAGTTCCCACTAATTGCCACGATATTCCACTGTTGTTAACAGGCATCCACGAGAGTCCACTACACTGTTGAACTGCACACTGAGGCAGCACAGGACTATCCATATATTGCATTTAGCTGCTCTGCTGTGAGAGCAATGATCTCCTGTGAAAAGGCAATAATGAAGAGAAGTCCCAAAAAAGAACAGTTACTGTTCCTCGCAGCTACATGTCAAATGAACCTCTCAAAGCCCTCTGACACTTGTACAAAGCCTGTGAGCAAGACCAAATACTATGATGGCTGAAATTTATGTAACCCTTTAATAGGACCAAGTCCTATGAATCTTCTGTTATTCCACTAAACATTCTTGAAATATATTCAATCTTGTGTGTATTTTCCTTATTCATTAAAAGGGTACTGTTACAGTCTAAAGATAAAACTAAATTAAAGGACTTTCAATAAAAAAATCAAAGGTCACAACATAAGTTTTCCAGCATCAAAAATATCTTTTTGCATTTTGCTGAAAACTCAGCAAACAACTTTTTGTTTCTAAGGAGTCAAAAAGTTAAATTTCTTTAGTTTCAGGCCTATAGTCTGGGCAGAATCTGTGAACTGAAATATGAACTGGGTTTAGCATACTTCTGTTCCTGCTATAGCCATTAAGTGATTATCTGCATCAATAGGCAAGTTATACTAGAAAAGGATAAGATTCAATTTTTCTCAAAGACTTTCAGGACACTTAATATTATGGTTCAACAGACTTGTACAGTATGTGCTATTAGTTTTGCATTCTAACATGAAATAACCATAAAACCGTGCAGGGATATGAAGATGACGGTGTGTGACTGTTTACATACGTCTGAGGGCAAAGGAGGAGGGAAAAGCCAGTTGCTCCTGTGTTTGTGCTTACATGATGATCAAAAGAGGCTTCATCCTCCATGTGGTCATCACTGGGAACTCAGATATGAATTCAAGCTGATTCTAGCAGCATCCTTCTGAGGTCCTGAAAGATTAACATCTCCTAACTTCAGTTTTTCTTTTTTTTTTTTTCAAATTCACTTTCTGTATTCCCACCATGCCTGAAATTCAATTAGTGGCAATAACGTCTATGTATTATTTTTGTAAACTTTGTAATTAATCCTGTATCAAGAGATTTGTGAGCCAAAATACAAGTACTCGAAGCTAACGGAGTAACAGCTAAAAAATCTACAGGCTTGCAGAAAATGCTGGACCTTTACTTTTAGCTCATTGCATCTACAGTTGCAGCCATCTATAAATCTACATAATTTCATCCACAGATTAGGTTATCTGGCAATAGAGTAACCACCTATATAAATTATTGCATGAACAGTTTTCTGCATAGATTTAATTATACACATAACACAAGTCTTCCAGTACTTCCAGTCTGTACAAAGTTTGGCTAACAGCGATTGCCTACAGCCGCCTTAATTTAACAGTGTATTTGCAAGGGCAATCAGGTACCCACATAAGGACTACCAACACAGACCAAGATATCCCGCCTGCAAGGGTATATCTACAGTGATAGTTTCCTGCTATCTTTAAAAGAAGGTCTTAAAGGTTGCTTGTTTCCTAAGCCAGTTCATGCTCATCCTGAGTAGTGCAGGAGTTGAAAGTATAGTTTTGCATTTTGCCATATAAGGTTGGTATTTCCTAAGAGATCAAATGGGACTACAAAGGACCTAGGTGCAATTAAGCATTAATTACTTAATATTTCAAGGATCTGCATAACTCAAATAGTTTGAATTTGTGCAACACCACACCTTCAGTTCACCTGCTATAAATTTTAAAGCAGGCTGAAGTACATTTTAGTAATTATAAAAATGAGATTATTTTATAGCTACTTTCACAACAGCAAGACGACTTATTCCCTGTATTGGGTCTGGCTGAGATAGGGCTGGTATCCCCACAGCAGCCCTCACAGCACTGAGTGTGTACAAGCAGGGTGCTTGTAACACAGCTTGGGAGGGGGCGGAGCTGGGACAGCTGACCCGGATTGGCTGTTCCATACCATGTGACCTCAGCTCAGCCATAAAAGCCAAGGGCAGGGAGGAGGAGGGGGGCATTTGTTGCTACATTTGTCTCCAGGGGCAGCTGCTGCACACAATGAAGCCCTGCTTTCCTGGGAGGTGGCTAGATTTCCTTACTGAGGGGAAGTAGAGAATAGCATCTCTCTTTGCCTTTTGTTTCTGTGGATGGCCTTGGCCTTTGCTTTAATTACACTGCTTTTAACTTGACCCATGAGTTTTTAATCTTATTCTCACCCCTAGCCCAGCCTCATACCTCTTCTAAAGTATCATTCATTAATTTTATGCATCATCTGTGGGTATAGCCTGTCATTTCTCTTTAAAGTCTAAACATAGAGGACTTTTATTTCTCACTTTTGAATAGCTGTCCCTGGGCCATTCTCTTTCTCTGTCCCCTACAATGTCTGACTTTCAGAAATGAGAAACAGAATTGGGATTCTCTCTGAATAGGCTTGGGGGAGGTTGCAGGGGTAGCCTTTGCTCTTGTTCTGCCCCAGTTTGTTGGCTTTGCACATGAATGAATACTCTTCTATTGGGGTCTTTCTTTTGGGGGATGAAACAAATTAACTGCAAAAGAATAGCAGGGAACTTGCTTTGTGGTCTATCTCTGCAAAGTTTTTTTCTGAGACTCCATGGAAAAAAAGAAATTCAGAAGCTTGAAATGCCTGATGCAAAATTTTCAGAATAGGTAGGGCAGTCCAGCATTCCTTACACACTGCTGTAGTAAAACTACCCACAAATCTCTTACCACCTACATGGTTTCCTACCAAAGATGGAGGGTAAAATACATTACTATAATTCTTCTGAAGTCCAACAGTAGTTTTGAAGATTAAAAGTTTTGTGCTTGTTAGTTTATTTGCTGCTCTCTCACTAAGAAGGACAGACACTAGGGGCTTTTATTCTTAGTTCAATAATTTGGGAAACTTGATTAAATACAATATGCAGAAAAGGATTTAGTCATCTTGAGAACAGAACTCTGGATGGCAAAATGCCCACATTCTCTATAAAGATGCTCACACTCTATGTAAAGTATGATTAGATATTATGACTGTTTTTCTCAATAAAAACTTTTGTGACTTCCATGCATAGTAAAAAAATTGAAATATTTTATTCATATCTATTCATATATATTTAGGTATAGATTTGTTGCATAAAACAGTAAGTATGTATACATGTAAGATGTGCTTATGCTGGTGTTGGGAGGATGGGCAGGGCTACTATTTAAATTAATTCTTTATAACTTCCATAAAAAAATGCTTTGCTTTTAAAAAAAACAAACCGATTTTTTATTATGGTTAGAGTACTGTGTTTAAACTCAGATTCCTAGCTTGTCTCATCTTTGTTTCTGAATAAGCATTTTCTGAAACATTCAGATGGTTTGATAGTGGTGAACTTAAAAGCAGTGTAGATTTACAATTAAGAAGTTCTTATAGCTGGGAGTGGGGAAAGAGCTCTCCTGTTGCTGATTATCTGGTTTAGATTAATCTTTTCACAGTTGTACAGGCCCTTGCAGCAAGTAGTTCTGCTTTTGAGGCTGAATAAAAGTAGTCTACATTACCCAAATGTTTTTTTTTGACACAGTCAAATTTAACTCGGACAACTTAACTATATAGTTAGAATATAATTTGCATGATTAACAAACACTGCTTTTTATCCTTTGGGGAAAAAAGTATTTGAAAGGTATTCCCCTTTTAAAATACGGTTTATTTTGGATATTCTTCTTATCAATCTTCTTGTTATTATACTAAAATAAACATACTTAATTATTTTTTCAAAATACTAGTAACAAGATGAGAATCTCCCTACAAGTATTACAGCTCTGTCAAAGTCAGTAATTTGTATTTTCCAACTTCTCACTTGGTCATCAGGCAATCATCCCACATCAGGCAGCATAATACTTTAAACCCCTGAGCTATAGAGTCGTAAACTGGCCAGCTGGAAGCAGAATAGGTTTCCCCTTACCCACTGCCAATGTGCTGGACTCAACCAATTCCCTGAAGAAAAATGACTCTATACTTGGCACACAGCAGCTACTAAATTTAAATTCCTCCCACCCCTATATACTAAGCTTTCTATCTGGTTTAACACTGAACTCCTATGATTTGGCAAGCTTGGATTCAGAAAGGGATCTTAGCCATCAATACATTTACTGAAAATGATGCTTTGCTTTCCTTTCCCTCAGAGTACTAAAAGGAAGTTCCAGTGAGATGGAAAAAGTGGCAGATACAGCCAACCTAACATGCCATCAACAATCATTTTGGCTCTATTACCTGCGCCAGTCCACATCCGATTGTACTGCTTCACTTCTCATGAATTACTGCTGTCTGTGGCAATGTGCATGTTTAACGAGAAAATCTGAATTGAATGCAGATTTTCTAGAAAGGAATGGAAGAGGAAAATAGTCTGAATATTCACTTTCCCTTAATGAAAACAAATTTTAGTTAGGATTCTCAGCTGTTTCTGGGACTACATAAGATTCATCCAACAATGTATGGAAGAATCATTGTATCCCTCTCTTGGGATTTTTTTAAATAAGTGCCACTAAACTGAACAAACACTGGCTGTGTTAACTTGGTGGACATTTATTTGACCTACATGTTTATGAGTTCTCTGATGTCTACTAATTCTAGAGAAAACTTAATTGCAGAATTAGTATCTTTGTCTCAGATTATATAACTCAGAGTGGTGGTCAATGGTTCAATCTCCAAGTGAGACTGGTGACAAGTGGTGTTCTACAGGGGTCGATACTGGGACCAGTGTTGTTTAACATCTTTGTCGGAGACATGGACAGTGGGATTGAGTGCAAGTTTGCCAATGACACTAAGCTGTGTGGTGTGGTCAACAGGATGGAGGGAAGGGATGCCATCCAGAGGGACCTGGACAGGCTTGAGAGGTGGGCCAATGCCAACCTAATGAAGATCAACAAGGCCAAGTGCAAGGTCCTGCATGTGGGTTGAGGCAATCCCAAGCACAAATACAGGCTGGGTGGAGAGTGGATAGAGAGCAGCCCTGAGGAGAAGGACTTGGGGGTACTGGTGGATGAGAAGCTGAACATGAGCCGGCAGTGTGTACTTGCAGCCCAGAAAGCCAATCGTGTCCTGGGCTCCATCAAGAGAAGCACTAGCAGCAGGTCAAAGGAGGTGATTCTTCCCCTCTACTCTGCTCTTGTAAGACCCCACCTGGAGTACTGTGTCTGGGTCTGGGGCCCCCAACATAAGAAAGACCTGGACCTGTTGGAGAGAGTCCAGAGGAGAGCCATGAAGATGGTCAGAGGGCTGGAGCATTTCCCCTACAAGGACAGGCTGAGAGAGTTGAGGTTGTTCAGCCTGGAGAAAAGAAGGCTCCGAGGAGACTTAATAGCAGCCTTCCAGTACCTGAAGGGGGCCTAGAGGAGAGATGGGGAGGCACTCTTTATCAGGGAGTGTAGTGACAGGACAAGGGGTAATGGTTTTATGCTGAAATAGGGTAGATTTAGACTAGACATTAGGAAGACATTTTTTCCTGTGAGCGTGGTGAGACACTGGAACAGGTTTCCCAGGGAGGTTGTGGATGTCCCATCCCTGGAGGTGTTCAAGGCCAGGCTGGATGAGGCTTTGAGCAACCTGGTCTAGTGGAGGGTGTCCCTGCCCATGGCAGGGGGGTTGGAACTAGATGATCTTTAAGGTCCTTTCTAACCCAAACCATTCTGTGATTCTATGATTTACCAGGTCCTCTGGGTTTCCTGGAAGCTGGAAATGGAAGGGGGAAGCATCTACCATTCACTGAAAAGTATTTATCTCCTTGTTTTTTTACAGCAGCATCCTGATCAGATGAAGGTTGCCTTTCCAGAGTGAGAAGGCACCTTAAGACCCAAAATGATTCTCAATAGTTGTTGGTCTCTTTACAAGGGTGAACCTTTTTCCACTGGTTAAGATATGACATAATGAGCTGTTAGAGGAGGATGCTCTTCCCATATACCTTCTAACATGTTGGAAAGGATCTAGACTTCTTTGTTGTTATTTTTCATACCAGGGCGTTTCCTTCTAACACGATTCAGTGACTTCTACAAATTTTCTTTCACAGTTTTACAAGATAATGGGTTGCTCATACTTTTATTGTTGAAAATACTAATAATCCCATGTTTATAAGGAAGTTTTTGGAGAAGTCTGAAAAAAAACCCATGTTTTGAACTGAGAATTTTTCATTAATTTGGATGAAGAACAACTGCAGTTGCAGCAGTGCCCTGCTCATAAAGCAGCTAAAACTCTGCATATGGAAACCTTCTTGATGGAAAAGGGACCATTTCTTGCCCCTTAGCTTCCTCTGGACACTTCTGCAATAAAAAAAGAATTGCATCCCTCAGAATTGCCTCAGAAACCAAATGAAAACATTTTTCAAGTGTATTAGCTTTGAAGAAAAAAATCTTCAGAGAAAGCTCTGCCACAAAGAAAGCAACTGGGTAGAGGCTCAGAGCCAAAGACAGGTCTGTTTTGAGTTATAGTAGGGTTAGAGAACCCTGTTGTGAATACTGCTTGACCTAGAAGGTACTGATTTTGGAAGGAGAAATGGGAGAAGAAAGGAAACAGAAAACATGAACGAGAAAATCAAGAACAAAATAAAAAGAAAGAAAACTTAAAATGTGTATCGAAGAAGATAGAAAAAGAATCATAGAATCATAGAATGGCCTGGGTTGAAAAGGACCATAGTGATCTAGTTTCAACCCCCCCGCCATATGCAGGGCCGCCAACCACTAGACCAGGCTGCTCAGAGCCACATCCAGCCTGGCCTTGAATGCCTCCAGTGATGGGGCATCCACAACCTCCCTGGGCAACCTGTTCCAGTGTGCCACCACCCTTTGGGTGAAAAACTTTCTCCTAATCTCTAACCTAAACCTCCCCTGTCTTAGTTTAAAACCATTCCCCCTTGTCCTATCACTAGCCACCCTCGTAAACAGTCGCTCCCCCTTCTGTTTATACGCTCCCTTCAAGTACTGGAAGGCTGCAACGAGGTCTCCCCGGAGCCTTCTCTTCTCCAAGCTAAACA
>WKFP01014354.1:0-14678 GCA_011057875.1 Pterocles orientalis | reverse complement strand
ATCACAAACTCCACCAAGGCATGGTCACTACAGCCCAGGCTGCCTCCAATCTTAACCTCTCTAATGCTCTCCTCCACATTTGTGAGGACCAGGTCCAGTAGGGCCTCTCCTCTGGTGGGTCCATCTGTTACCTGGACCAGGAAGTTGTCCTCGACAGAATCCAGGAATCTCCCGGATTGTCTGCCACCCGCTGTGCCACTATCCCAGCAGATATCCGGGTGGTTGAAATCCCCCATCAGGACAAGATCCCGCATGCAGGACACCTCCTGCAGCTGGAGCAAAAAAATCAAGCAAAGCAAAAAAAAGAAGTAGGCACAAAATCTCTGAAGATCTTACAATCTTTTATGGTGATATGAACTAGTAGTGTAAACAGGATAGTAGCCAAAAAAGAAACTTCACCTTTTTTTAAAAAATAAAATGGTAATTCTTACACTAGAATTACTCTATGTGCAATATATGGACTGATATTCTATCTTCATAGAATGTAACGCAACAACTGTTTTATTTTTTTTTTCCCGGCTACTGGAAGATACATAAGTGCTTCATATATTGAACAGTATATAAAAACAGTAGCATGCTATTTGTACTTCATTATGTATCACTATGCCAAAATGGAAAAACAACTTTCTAAAACTGATCACATCTTATCTTATCCTTTAATTATCAAATGTTTTGAAAGGAATAGTGATTATAGACAAAAACATTTCTATTTTAATATGTAGATGCCATACAGAGTATTAGTAAAACATGGTGATGACAACTTACTGCTTAAGTGTAGTTGAAACATACTGTTAACAATGCAATTTTGATCACAATTACTATTGTCAGTAAATTTATGCAAAGGATTTCTTTAACTATGCAAAAAGCAGACACAAATCTTTGAAATAAAGCATTTTAATAGGAAAATATAACACTCTAATTAATATACTAAAAATATTCTGTTTGGTCTGATTCAGACGGATTTGTTGCTTACCAACAATAGTGTAGTTTGCTAATAATTTCCTAAATACTCGTATCTGATAATGTTTTTTCACATAAGCCTGATCCCTGCCATACATATGCACGTTTATTGGAAAACCACATACTGATATTACTTCGGTATTATTTTCTTCTTAAATTGAGTTCTGAACTGCTACCACAAATTAAATGTTTGAAAGTGAAACACGTCGACTTCAGTCTGCTTATTGCAGTCTCTATTTTTTCCTAGGTACTCCATCTTTTTAAAATGGGCAGTGGGTTTGTGTCTCCTTGCAGAATTATGTACGTGTTGGTTACCTTTCAGATTGCATTTTTGAATGATAGCAGCTTGAAAACAACCTTGCCAAAGTGTTACAAAGAGAACTTCGTTCAACAATGATGACAATGCTTCTTTGTAAACATTGATGCTGCAGTAATATAGTGGGAGAGTTTCATCCCTGGTTCAGCCCCACAAGTGGTCCTATTTCTAGTGGAAAATAATTGCAGAAGGAATTAATTTGGCTGAGTAAAATAACTCTCTTGATCTAAGGTGAAGATTTACAACTTACTCCTGATAATTCTATATAGAGTTAGCTGTTTTGTTTTAGGATGTTTCTGGCATGTTATAGGGGACCCCTAATTGTAAGTACTATTACAATCACACATCCTACTGGGGCTCTGTCTATCCTCTCCCAATTTCATTTGCTTTACGTGACTCTTGGCCCTCTAAAAAGTGCTGCTTCTCTTGCCGTAGTAATTCACACTTGATATAGAGATGTAATAGTTCATAAAATTAGTATCTGTGTTGCATTATAAAATTTGAACACTGCTGCAGCTTGACAGAAAGTCAAGTCACTGTTTTACTAACTCAGGCAAGACACAGTTGTTATTCTCAATTTCTGTGTTCCTGAACTGTAACCCGTATGTGAGAGTTTTCTTCCTGAGTTAATAATCTCAAAGTCAGCATTCCAGAAACTTGCAAATGTTTTTTAAACTCATCTTTGTTGTTACTGCCCACATCAGTCCTAGCTGTAGGAAGAAATTTACATTCAAATTTGTGTGTTGTTCTTAGCAGAATTCTGCTGAGACCCTCACATATGCAGTTATGGTATTATTTTTATACCTTTGCCAGTTCTTCAACATTTCATCTTCCCAAATAATAGACTATGTGCAGTTGCCAGAATTCTGTCATATACAAGGGACTTTGATCAGGTTACACTTTTTTGTCAAGCTTGCACACAGTCAGTCAGAGAATGTATTGACTCTGCAGCCTTAGCCTTCATATGCAAAGAGCATCAAAACTAAGCTCCTGTTTTCATTTAGGGGCTGCCCTGCAAAGCTAGAGCCATCTGTGAAGTATTTGATAAAGTCTAGTTAAATTTTTAATTTGCAAAACAGATAGGAGGCCTATTCTGAACAAACTGAACAACTTTAAATTCATCTCAGTTGAATAATTTCACCCTTCCATGACAAAACACAGATCTACTCCCTTTCTGTTAAGCAACTTCATTCACATTGACCTCGGCCTTTGGATTCTTCTCTTAAATACAACAAATTAATTACCTAGTTTTCCAGTGTTGCTTTTCAGTGTTGCAGGACTATAACCAACACGTTCCTGGATCTAATAAAAATATAACTTTCTATGCAATAACTTTCACAAAACAAAACCCTCTAATAGTGAAATAGACACAAGTCTAAAAAGGAATGATATTAAAATAAAAGCATGCCTCACATTCAAATAAAAACCTAGATGCAACTGCACTAGATTATGCATACACAGTCATGTTGTAAGCTAACACTTGCTCTTTGACAACACTTATTAATATAAATTAATAATTTAACCATAAGAACTTTACAGTCAATGCAAATAGATATAAAATTGAAAAGTTCTGTTAAATAAAAGCAAAAGAAGTATCAAAGATGAACTGTTGTAATTTGTTTCTGTGGATAATTTAGCATTCTTGCAAAGATGTCTCTAGATCATGACACCAAGAATAATGGCTTGCCTCATCACCAATCAAAATTCCCCAGTATTCTGTTAAATGAAATAAAGCACTTTATAATCTCAAGGAAGCTTGAGCAACGTATTGTTGGTGAAATTATTTATTATGAACAGTAAAGGGCTGGTTATTTATCAAGGAAACATTTCTTAGTTTAATTCGCATTTTAAGTCTTTCTGCCTGAAACAGCCTCCAGCATCTCATTTAAATGCAACCTAAATTACAATTAGAATAGGAATACCACCAAAACTGCATTTGTCTTGGCTAACTATAATCCAAAAGCTCATTTGGAAGCACCTGTGAGCAGCATTTGTTGCCAAATAGAGAAGGCAAGATTATGTTTCATTTGACACAATAAATTGTCTAAAGTACAGAATTTGAAATGTTTGCAGAACAAAGAACTGCTTGTAACTGTGGCTGATGATAATTATGAGTAGTTCAGCACTGCTGAGGTACCTTGGAATGCTCATTGTTTAACCTGGAAACAATCTGAACTAAAACATAGTGTTAGCTTTGCCTGAGAATATGCACAAAATAAAGAGTCTTACTGGCTTAATCACTGGAATTTCACCTTTAGGAATACGTAGAAGTATTGTGATCAGAAAGTTGTTATCCTAAAACAGTTTGAAGCAAAATTTGAAGCAAAATAAATAAGTAAATAAAATAAAAATACAAGAAGGAAAAAAACCAGTACATCAAATCCAGTAAACCAAACCAAAACACTGAAAAAACCCTTTCTCTCAGAAAGTACACAGATTGGCTATCTTTTGTGAATCAGTAACTCTTGAAGGATGAATTACAGACTTAAAGTAAACAGGCACAAGGTGGCAATACCTTTCCCAGACTGTTTTATATGTTGTTTATTGGACTTCTCCTTTTTTTTTAAGCTTCAAATAAAATAAAAAATAAGGAAAATGCAGTGTCATAGTACTAAAGTACTGAAGAATATTCAAGGTTTCAAGACATTTATTTTTCAAAGGTTATGTGCCTGTAACTAGCCATAGCAGTCTTCATTAGCATCACCTGTTCTCTCTCAAAACCACAAACCAAAAGCTCATGTGTATTTCTGCCAAAACTTTATATCCAGAAGCTTTTATGCCAGTCTTTCAAAATCACAATTCATCTATCTGCAGCAAAATCCAGACAAATGCAATGGTAAATCTTAATGCCACCATCAAAAGTTAAAAACTGTCTGTAGAACAATTTAGTTAATTTGCTAGAAAGTTATGTCAGTAAGTTTGTACCAACTGGAGCCTTCTGCAGAGATGAGTTTGTGAGGGCAGGCATAGTCTGTGCTTCCTTGTAGCTTTGTAATACTACCTGCAAGGTGTTCATGTTGCTGTGTCCTCTCAATATGAAGTTTGTTGCACCTATGTATGCTGATAAGTGAGAAGTCAGGGGGTCTACACTCTAGGCACAGTCCAGAAGAATTGTTACTGTAGAATGAGTCATTTTTTCCTCTTCATGTATGTGCCAATTTGGATCCCATCAAATCTGAATGGCAGGTAGCATTCCCTCAGGCTGAGATTGTCTAGTGAATCAGTCACAACTGAAAGCATCACTCTTGCACATTTGGCCTCTGATTCAGCAGGTGATTGTTTATCCATGAATTATGCCCTGGATGGTGACAGGGTTGTGACTGACCTATTTTTCTTGACCATATTAAAGCCACCAGCTCAATATGGGGAGAATATGCTTTGAGTGAGATGGAGAAGCCTCTTGTTTGTCTGATGCTTAGCAGAGTCAGAGCTGTGATGGGTTTTAAGCAGTATCAATACTCCAGAGATATGGGCCTGATCAAATAAACCCAGCCAAGTACAACACTACCTTACTGAGTAACAACCAAATTAAAAGAAATCTGTCCTTACTACTTTTTGCTGTCATTGCATCTATCTTGATCACCACTCCTTATTATAGAAAACACAAAGATTAATTGAGGTTTATCAAGAAGCCTGATTGATGCTTCTCAAGATTGTTCTGTTATGATTAACCAAATTGTCTCTATATGAATTGAGAGACAAGGTTTTAATTAAGATCTCGGAACCCAAGGGCAGTTCTGTGCATTAGTAAGATTGGCTCAGCCATGAATCTGAGGTACAGTTCTCATAGTTCAGATGGATAGCAATATAATGCAAACAACCTCTAATTCAAAAACTTGACTCTGAAATGATAGAAACGAGTATTGCCATTCAGAAGATACGGTAACATAGGGAGTGTTCTGTTTCTTCACATCTAGAATATTATGAAGTTTCCTTTCCTTCAGAAAAAGGCAATTAAAAATTCTGCTTAAGCTTTTGCTTGATCTATAACGCCAAAGTAAATCAAAGCAAACACTTCTTTTTATAAGAGTTACTGAAGAGTGAGGAGCAAAAAATTGTCATATGAGCATAAAATTAGATGTTTGGCATTGCCGACAATGTCTAATGTTCAAGTATCAACAGTAGTCTTTGACCATGTCCAGCAAAATCTGGGTTTCCAAAAGTCAGCTCCACGATGGTTTTGATGTGACTAATGCTCATGCCATGAAACTGCAGGCTAGGCAATTAGTTCTTTTAAGAACAGACAGACAAGATACTGTACTCAGCTGGAATCCCAGACACCTTAAATAGGTGTCTGAATTGTGACTCCTGTGAGCATGGATCAAGCATCCTAAAATCTCTCTTGTTACATAGACCATCTATATGAACACTGAAGAACTGATGATAAAGATATGAATAATCTGGGTACATTTTCTTGGATCACTGTTGCCTTAATATTAAGCTCTAAGTTGTTTTCAAGAGCCGCTTTTAGAAGTAGGTTATCAGCAGCCTGACAGACTAAATTTCCTGAAAAGATGGGAAGGAATGAATTTTCTTCTGAGCCACACTCCTCCAGCAAGAGATTCCTCAAATACAATAAAAATTACCTGAATAAACATCACCTGTAGGTGGTGGGAAACACATTGTTTTTTACCCAGATGTGTGTCAGAGCTTGAGTTCAGGACCTTAAAAGAGTGAAACCTCAAGGATGTCAACAGTTACAACAATCCAAAGGTGGTCTGTTTGCCCTCACTTAAGTGTTGGACCTCACTATAGGATGCTTTCTGGATTTTAGTTTTGTGATTACTACTGCCAAATCTGGAATATCACGATGGACAGTGTTTTCAAAGGGTTATTTTGCTAACAGGAAGAACTTGCCTGTCTAGGCTGGTATACATGGCTTCAGCAGTGAATGCTTTTTTGTTATTATTCCTGCCTTTTTTTATTGTTCATCAATGTTTTGGTGAATTGGCTTTGCTTGACTTCTTATTATAAGTTGTATGCGTTTGTACTAACTTATAAATATGGCACTAAGCATGTGAAACTGAAAATGTGGTCTCTTAGTCACAGAGCTGATGCTGATGAAATTAATGTCAAAGTCATAGACTCCAAAGTGCAGCTAGTTAGAAAAAAGCTGGTGTTGATGGTCACAAGGATTTTTATATTGCTTCCCCCTGGAATTACAAATGTCTTAATTTTGAACTAAGGGTAACTCTTAAAGCTTTTAAAATTTTGGCTGAAGAACAGTAACAGATACGAAAAGCTCAAGCACTTTATTCAAGTATGTAGGTGTGGGAGGAAAGACAGCAAGAGCAATGACTGTAGCATTTGTTAGGGATGTGTACTCTTTTGGGGTAGATTTACTTGCTGTATTTGTTGATTAATGATGTGAAACAATTATGACAGACTAATTTCAGTCATTATCAATAGCTGAAGGCAGTGGGGCAGGAATGCCTAAGTGTTCTCTAACTTATTTGAGGGAGCAAGGGTCTAACATACATACCAAGAAAAAAATGTTTATGAAAGAAACAGTTCTTTTTTTCTTCAAAGATAGGATTTGAACTTACATGATCCAGACTGCGTCTTCTTGCCACGATCAACAAGACGGAAAGTTTCAATGCCATCCTGACCTTTCCCTTGCATTAACATATGAGGTGTGTATATATAGCTCTATGAAAAAGCTATTCAGGAGTTTATGAACTTGCATACTTAAGATACAAGGGCATGTACAATGGAATCTACACCAAACCGCATGCAAATTATAATCTTTTTCCATATAGTGGGACAGCATACTCAAGTGACAGATTTAATACTCAGTGTTAGATTTAAACCCACTGAACAGGTCTGCCCTTTTCTACTGAGGTTTCTCATCACCAAGACAATTTATCCTTAGTAGCAGGAAACAAGAAGGGAAGCCTGGGGAACATGGAGTAGTGAGGACTAGGGCACATGGTCTTCATTACTAGCAGTATAAGGCATCATAAAGCACATCTGCTGAGGAGACTTCTGTACTGCGAGTTCCTCACTGTAATTCGTCTATGTACAAATGTGTCCTAACATAAAATGTCTATTGATGTTATCTAGGACAGGTCAGTATCATTGTCTGGTAAACAACTGGATATTCTACTTCACAACAAAGGTACTTAAACTGTGAAACCATTTATCACAGGACATACTGGATATTAAAAAAAAGTCTATGGATTCAAAAAGTGATTACACAAATGTATAGGAAACTCAAGTAAGGATTTCACATTGGTGATTATGAAAAGACTCCTCTCTTCCTGGCCCATGCAGCTGAAATGGTACACACAGGCTCATTTGAAAACTCAGCAACACCCTGGATGCTGAGCACCTGTTAAGCGGTTCCAGTGCCACAGCTTTACCATGGGTAGAAAGCTCACCTCTGTCTTCATCCTCTGTGGCTTTTTCACAATGAAGTGTTTTGTAACTGTGTATTAATTTATACACTAACAAATGTACTTGCAATACTTATCTACAGAAGGTAAATGCAGGTTACTCATTGCTGGCCCTTGACTGAGACCACACACAAAATTATTACTGTGAAGCGACGGGAGGGGTCCAGCTTATTGAACCTGTTAGTATCTTCCCTCTGAGAAAATTCGTAACTATCCGTGCCTATAATATCCACTGAAAGGTCACAAACAAAGAGTGGATGACTGTGGGTTAGATCAAATTCTCATCTTACTTGGGATGGTAGTTCTGAATGTTATTGAACTTCCCTGCTTTTTTTAATGTTAGCTTTGTGGAGTTAAAAATTGAAATTAAGCTAAACAAATCCTTATTTCATAGAATGAACATAGGTAGAGTCCCAGTATTAGCATTTACAAAAGTGCTAATTCCAGTTAAACAACTGGCATTTAGACATGCATGGAGAAAAAAAAAAGTTATCCTACTCTGTCTTCAGGTGTACTCCCCAACCTTCCAGATTGTTGATACTACTGATAGAAGATGCTGTTCCAGGCTTTTCTCATAAGAAAGATTCATTACTGCCTTGAACTTCTTGCATTTACTTGCCAGGAGTTTTCTAGGAGCTACAGCTTCCAGCTAGCACTGTTTCAGTCTGAACCAGTTTTCCTCGAAAACTGCTACTGCATTTTAGGCCATGAGCTTTGCTTTTGCTGTAGTGACTTAATTGAGCCTGAAGAAAAAGCTCTACATTGAAGTTTTGGGTTCTGAGCATGTTCCAAGCCTAAGCAGAAAGGTTTTCTGGAATGCAGTAAGATACTGTGGAGCTGCACGAGGGTCTCAAGGAATGTCTATGTATATCTTCTCAGGGTCCAACAATTAGCAGGAGACACATTTCTGAAACCACTGACTGCCAATTTCTTTAATAACCACTCATGAATCTAAGTTCTATAAACTTGCATTTTTTGAAAATTTGTATTTAACCTTTAAAACACATCTTACGGCAGTAAGTTCCATAATTTAATATGGATAATTTGGAATATAGAAAGTTAATAATTTAGCTTTCTATGAAGTGCTTTCTTTTAAGTATTCTGACAATTTAGTTGGATGAGATTTGATTTTGTGTTATGAAAAATACTGAATATTGCATCTTCTCTGAAGCACTCATTTATAGACCATCCTATCTCACTCATTTATAGACTATCCTATCTCCTTCTCAGTGATTTTTGGGGGTAGGGATGGTTTGGGGGGTTTTTTTGTATCTTTTTAAAACTACTAAGTGTTTAACATTTTTTCTTCAACTTACCAGTATCACCACAGAAGCAGGCATCCAGGGTCAATGAAGTATTTGAGCTTTTTAATATTAGTAATAAGGGGAAAGGATAGCACAATACAAAGTATTTTAAAAAATTAAGAAAAAAATCTAACGAGACAATGCTAGAAAGCAAAGCCGAGAAATGTAGCTATTTGAATAATTAATTAAAGATACTGTAGGGTATTAGTCAGACATTAGAGCTAGACTTTGAATAATGGAGGCCAGCTGGGCAAGAAGTATGAAATGTAAGTAAGTCAATGTTTATGCACAACAGCACACACTGGGATCTATACTCATGCCTGATCACCAATTGTGTAGGTAAAATGAACAGTATTCACTCAAAAACACACAAGACATAATGATTTTTTTTTTTTTTGCTTAACATTTAGTAGACCTAAAAAAGGCAATCATGCTAGAACTTATATTAGATTGATTCCCCTTTGCTTTCCCCAGGTATCCTTTCATCATCTTGTAAAGTCATCAAGTGAAATACTCTACTGAATCCTGTTCAGGACTTTCATAGTAATTTTTCGTAGCTGCACGACCTAACTGCAGAAAATAGCCTAATTTCACACACTGCATTTAGTTTCTCTGTCTAGGAAGTTGAGGACAACTTTCCAGGTAATGGAAAGCCCGACCCGAGGAGAGGAACTGCTGGACCTGTTGCTGAATAATGGAGAGGCACTTACTGGAGAGGTCAAGACGGGAGGTAGCCTGAGCTGCAGTGATCACGCTCTGGTGGAATTCTCAATCTTGAGACGTACAGGACAGGTAAAAAGTAGAGTCAAGATCCTAAACCTTAAAGGCAAACTTTCAGCTGAAAGGCAAACTTTCAGCTGTTCAGGGCACTAGTGAGTGGGTTCCTTTGGGAAACTGCCCTCAGAGGCAAAGGAGTGAACAAGAGCTGGGAGATGTTTAAAGACATTTTTCTTAGGGTGCAAGAGCTGTCAATCCCAATGTGCAAAAAGCTGGGCAGGGGAGGCAGGAGGCCAGCCTGGATAAGTCAAGACCTCTTAGCCAAACTAAAAGACAAAACCAAAATGCATAGGCAGTGGAGGCAGGGTTACCATCCTGGGGAGAATATAGGGATATGCCCGGGGAGTGCAAGGAGGAGATCAGGAAAGCCAAGGCACAGCTGGAGCTGAACTTGTCTAGGGATGGGAAAAAAAAACAATAAGGGTTTCTTCAGGTACATAGACGACAAAGGAAGATGAAAGAAACTGCACCCCCCCATCATGAGAGAAACGAAAGACCTGTCTACAAACAGACATGGAGAAGGCTGAGGTACTTAATGTTTTTGCCCTCACCAGCAAGTGCTCTAGCCATGCTGCCCAATTCACAGAATCCAAAGGCAGGGACTGGGAGAATGAAGTACTGCCCATTGTAGAGATCACGTTAGAGAACCTGAAGGCGCATAAGTACATGGGACCTGGTGAGATGCATCTGAGGGTCCTGAAGGAACTGGCAGATGAAGTTGCTAAGCCACTATCCATCATATCTGAGAAGTCGTGGCAGTCTGGAGAAGTTCCCAGGGACTGCAAACCAGGAAGCATAACCCTCATTTTTGAAAAGGGAAAAAAGGAAGACCCAGGGAACTACAGGCTGGTCAGTCTCATCTCTGTGCCTGGCAAGATCATGGAGCAGATCCTCCTGGAAACTATGCTAAGGCACACGGAAAATGAGGTGATTGGTGACAGCCAACATGGCTTTACTAAGGGCAAATAATGCCTAACAAATTTGGTGGCGTTCTACCATGGGGTTACAGCGTTGGTGGATAACGGAAGACTAAGTGATGTCATCAGAAGAATGCAAAGCCTTTCACACTGTCTCACATCACAACCTTGTCCGTAAATTGGAGAGACATGGATTTGACGGATGGACCACTTAGTGAACAACGAGTTGGCTGGATGGTCTCACTCAAAGAGTTGTGGTTAATGGCTCAATGTCCAAGTGGAGACTGATGACAAGTGGTGTTCCACAGGGGTCGGTACTGGGACCAGTTTTGTTTAACATCTTTGTTGGAGACATGGACAGTGGGATGGAGTGCACCCTCAGCAAGCTTGCCGACAACACCGAGCTGTGTGGTGTGGTGGACACACTGGAGGGAAGGGATGCCATCCAGAGGGACCTTGAAAGGCTTGAGATGTGGGCCCATGGCAGCCTAATGAAGTTCAACAAGGCCAAGTGCAAGGTCCTGCATGTGAGTTAAGCCAATCCCAAGCACAAATACAGGCTGGGAGGAGAATGAATATAGAGCAGCTCTGAGGAAATGGACTTGGGGGTGCTGGCTGAAGAGAAGCTGAACATGATCAGGCAATGTGTGCTTGCAGCTCAGAAAGCCTACTGTATCCTGGGCTGCATCAAAAGAGGCATGACCAGCAGGTCAAGGGAGGTGATTCTTCCCCTTCTACCCTGTTCTCGTGAGACCCCCCCTGAAGTACTGCATCTGGCTCTGGGGCCCTCAACGTAAGAAAGACATGGACTTGCTGGAGTGAGTTCAGAGGAGAGCCATGAAGATAGTCAGAGGGCTGGAGCACCGCCCCTATGAGGACAGGCTGAGAGAATTGGAGTTGTTCAGCCTGGAGAAAAGAAGGCTCCGAGGAGACTTAAACAAGTACCTGAAGGGGGTCTACAGAGAGATGAGGAAATACTCTTCATCAGGGAGTGTAGTGAGAGGAAAAAGGGTAATGGGTATAAGCTGAAATAGGGTAGATTTAGACTAGACATTAGGAAGAAATTTTTCACTGTGAGGGTGGTGAGGCACTGGAGCAGGTTGCCCAGGGAAGCTGTGGATGCCCCATCGCTGGAGGTGTTCAAGGCCAGGCTGGATGAGGCTTTGAGCAACCTGGTCTAGCGGAGGGTGTCCCTGCCCATGGCAGGGGGGTTGGAACTAGATGATCTTTAAGGTCCTTTCCAACCCAAATCATTCTATGATTCTATGCTGTTGGCCTTGTTGGCCTTCTTGGCCACCTGGGCACACTGCTGGCTCATGTTCAGACAGCTATTGACCACCACCCCTAGGTCCCTCTCTGCTGGGCAGTTGTCCAGCCACTCTGCCCCGAGCCTGTAGCATTGCAGGGGGTTGTTGTGACCAAAGTGCAGGACCCGGCACTTGGCTTTATTGAACCTCATACAATTGGCCTCAGCCCATCGGTCCAGCCTGTCCAGATCCCTCTGCAAAGCCTCCCTACCCTCAAGAAGATCAACACAGATGCTCCATTTGGTGTCATCAGCAAACTTAGTGAGGAAGCACTCAATCCCCTCATCCAGGTCATCAATAAAAATGTTAAACAGGACAGACCCCAAAACCGATCCCTGGGAAACACCACTGGTGACCGGCCACTGCCTGGACTTAACTCCGTCTACCACGACTCTCTGGGCTCGGCCATTCATCCAGTTTTTTATCCAGCAAAGGGTGTTCCTGTCTAAGTTATAAGCCACTAACTTTTCTAGGAGAATGCTGTGGGACACGGTGTTGAAGGCCTTGCTAAAGTCCAAGTAGATGACATCCATGGCCTTTCCTTCATCCACTAGGCGGGTCACCTGGTCATAGATCAGATTGGTCAAGCACAACATTCCTTTCATGAACCCATGCTGGCTGGGCTTGATCCCCTGGTTGTCCTGTACATGCCATGTGAGCACACTCAAGATGTGCCATACCATCATCTTCCCCGGTACCGAGGTCAGGCTGACAGGTCTGCAGTTCCCCAGGTCCTCCTTACGGCCCTTCTTGTAGATGGGTGTTATCAAGAGCTGGCCGGAATCAAGACAACACTCAATATGAGTTAAGCTTCTTGTTCGCTTTATTCAGGGTTCAGGGGTAATATATAGCATTCCAAGCCTTGCACGCGTTTACTTTTCTAACGTGATTGGTCTGCTACCTGCATGCATGCAGTGTGCACGCGGCAGCAGAGCATAGACATTGGCTCTTGCCCTCTTGGCAGGTCCACCTCCCACTGAGCTTCTCCCCCCCTTCTGCTGTTTACCAGTTCTTGCTGTTTTTTCCCAGGAGAGCTCAAGGACTCTCAGGCCTCTTTATCAAAGTTTGGATTGTGCACATACTTATGTCCCTGCTCACTGAGCCATTCTTCTACAGATGGGTGTCACACTGGCAAGTTTCCAGCCTTCTGGGACCTCCCCTGTTAGCCAGGACTGTTGAGAGTAGCTTGGCAAGCTCCTCTGCCAGCTCCCTCAGTACTCTCAGATGGATCCCATCTGGCCCCATGGACTTGTGTGTGTCCAGGTGGCGTAGCAGGTCATCAACTGCTTCCTCGTGAATTGTGGGAAGGCTATTCTGGTCTTTGTCGCTGCCTGCCAGCTCAGGGAGTTGAATACCCTGAGGATAACTAGTCTGACTATTGAGGACTGAGGCAAAGAAGGCATTAAGCATCTCAGCCTTTTCCTTGACCTTGGTGATAATGTTCCCTCCTGCATCCAACAAGGGATGGAGATTCTCCAAAGCTCTGCTTTTGTTGTTGATGTATTTGTAAAAACATTTTTATTATCTTTTGCCACTGCAGCCAGGTTGAGTTCCAGTTGGGCTTTTGCCTTCCTAAGCTTAACTCTGCATGACCTGGCAAGATCCCTGTACTGTTTTTGGGTTGCCTGACCCTTCTTCCAGAGGTGGTAGACATTCTCTTTTTTCCCCGAGTCCCTTTGTTTAGCCAGGCTGGTCGTCTCTGCCACTTTGTCTTTCTACAGATGGGGACAGCCTGTTCCTGTGCTTTTAAAACCACTCTCTTGAGGAATGTCCAGCCTTCCTGGGCCCCCTTGCCCTTCAGGACAGTCTCCCAAGGGACTCTCCCAACCAGTACCCTAAACAGCCTAAAGTCTGCCCTTCTGAAGTCCATGTTAGTGGTTTTACTGGCACCTCTCCTGTCGTGGGTTAAGCAGAGGAGAGTTAATTTTTTTTTCCTTTTCCCTTCTCTTCATAAATAGCTACCAAGAAGCTATGTTTTGGATTCCTGCTCAGGAGAGAACTGATAAGAGAAGAACGTTTACAGTTATTGCTAGGATGTTGCTATTTGCCCTCAAGGACGAGATGCATTCAGCCTCTCTCCTCTCCATAGACAGAGCAGGGGGGGAAGAGACAGCTCGGCTTCTAGCTTGGGATTTGCTTTTAGGTCAAGATTGAGAAGCAGACTGACCAATTATTCCATCCCATGCACGTCATACCCAGTATATAGGAGGACTCTTCCGGGAGAGCGGGCTGTTCACTTCCTTTTGGCTCCAGATTCATCTCACTTTGGGGCCCTGCGTTCGCTCTCCCAAGGCCTTTCCCCCCCCCTCCCCCCATGGTCGCCGTTAGCTCTCGGCCCGGGACACTCGTTTATCTCCGTTCCGTGAGTTTTGGCATCCTCCCTCTCCAGGGGGATCATTAGCTGGGTTTTTTTTTTCCCTGCTTCGGTCAGCTCTTGGGCTGGGACGCTGGGACGCTTGGGCTGTTCCGTGAGTGCCTCCAGGAGCGGTGCACCCCCCTTCCCCCCCTTTCTGGAGGGAATCGTCTGTGCGGTTTCTGGGGATTATTAGCTGGCAACAGGCCGAGCCTTTTCGAGGGGGCAGTATCATTGTCAACAGGCCGAGCCTTCTCGGGGGGGGGGCAGTATCATTGTCAACAGGCCGAGCCTTTTCAGGGGGGCAGCATAATTGTGTATCACCTATTCTCTCCCTCCTTCGGGGCCA